>JBAMNC010001348.1:565000-603474 GCA_037902135.1 Cetoscarus ocellatus | reverse complement strand
CAACTCAAAGTGCTTTACAAAAAATATAAAAACATTCCCTCAAACGCACCTACCCACCCCTATTAACATAAGCATCTACTCACAGGCATGCACGCAACGTTTCACTCATGCACAAATACGCACGCATGCACACGCCCACACACACACACGTACACACACACTGAAATAGTGGACGTTAGGCTAAGAACAAGAGGCTGAGCACCGACGGACCAGTTGAGAAAGTGCCATCAGAGGAGCCGTCTGCACCAGGAGCAGAGAGTCAACCACAGCCACAGGAAACCAGCGCAGAACCCAGAGGAGAGATGATGGACCTCAAGACTCCACCAGGAACCTACAGAATAGAGTCCTGCAGCCGTAGCAGACCATAGCTCGGGTGCAGAGGGCTGCCCCAGAGGAAACACTGGAGATCCTAATGATAAAAGAATAAAAATATGTAAAAACTAAAAGATGAATAAACTCTAAGAACTATAACATAAAATAGCACAACTAAAACACTAAGGTAAGAAAAGAATAAAATCCATAAATAAAAACCAATGTAAAGGTCTAAAATAAATAAATGTCTTAAATAAAATCTTAAAAGCTAAGCTAAAAAGGTGTCTTAAGCCTGCTCTTAAAAACATGAATTATGACAGTGATAGGTGAGTTTTGACAATCAGAGGGTCCAAATCCGGTAGGATGTATTTTGCTGTTAAAAGAGGAACTAAAATGATATGGACTAACATCAGCCTGTGTTTTATAAGATTATCCTATAAGATTGTCCTGTGGTCTGAGGTGTGTTAAGAGTGAATTTGTCTTGATAATCAGCTCTGAAACAGGTCGAGATTAACAATCTTAAATGTTAAACTTGTTCAATATGTACTCCCAAAATCTTCATGTATGGGGAAAGCTGACGACTCCTGTGAATTGTGATATGGAACAGAATGGAGCCAATCAAGAAGACTAAGGAACAAGTAAGCAGGTGTATATAAAAACAAGCATGGCCAACCTGAAACATAAAGTTCGGTGGACCTCAGAAATGGAGGACCATCTCACATGTTCATGCTGCCGCCAGATTTTTTCCACGGTCTTTTCTTTTTTTTAGTTCTGGATTTTTTCCGTCAAGAATAGTCCCAGGACTACCATCATTCCCTCTTCTTGTATGGCCTCTTCCACGTTTCGTGTTGTATTTTCTGGTTGTTGCTATGTTTCTTCTTCTTCATTTTTGTTAGATCACGTTTGATCAAGTGAGAGTTCTGGCTTGGAGGACTAGTTTCTAGATCGGTGGTGGGACTGAATGGTTGATTGTGCTGTGTTGAGATTATCAGAGCACACCACACACAGTATGATCAAAACTGTTCAAAGCCTAAATTTTTATCTTCATGTGTGGGGTCTGTAATAGATAAAAAATCTCTTCAGGTATTGAAAATCCTTACGTGTGTACCCCGCTTAAGCAGTTGGGGTTTGGTACCTTGCTCAAGGGCACCACAGCAGTACTTAGGAAATAGACCACCATCTCTCCAATTAGCCTTGTAGAGCAGACGGACCTGCCTGATTCTGAAATCATGCATATCCGTCTTGCCAGCCTCCACTGTCCAACGATTTCACTCCGGCTGGAATCTTATTGGCCCAAGGGAAGAGAAGTGGGAAGAGAAGTGGGAGCTGCGGGAGCAGCGGATGTGACGCCAACAGGAAGTGACTGCATGTTTGAAAACAATGGCGGCTTCTGAAGCGGTCTCTGTATGTAGCCCTAGCGGCTTACTGTTAGCCGCTAGGGCTAATGGCCGGTAACTGTTGTTAGCCGTTGTTAGCTGTCACTGCCTCTTGCCCCAGGAATCGTGAGTTCGATCCTCGGGAAAGGAAGTAGCCATTAGCAGTAGCGGCTAACGGCCATTAACTGTTGTTAGCCGTTAGCCACTACGTGTAGCCGCTAAGTATGCTACGTCATATGTAGCAGCGTTGCTAGATGTGGATTGGTCTGTGATTAGTGTTACGAGCCGAACGATCGTCCAGTCACAAGCTGCTGTTGTTTTTGAAGGTTCTGCCCCTGAAAACATTTTAGAACGGCTCCTTCCCAGATGGATTAGTGAAATATTTTCAATATGAAACTGTCCATCTGGCGTGTCAGGTTACTCTTCAGTGGCCAGACCAAACTCCAGACATGGTCCACTCTGTGCTTGAAGCGGTGTGGGGGGTTTGTTACCTTGATGGGGGGTTGTTGAAGCAGCAAACCAGGGTTGGTCTGGGCTGTGTTGGCGGGGCTCAAGCTGATGTTGTTTCATGGAGCTCAGATGTTTTAGCATCGCACTAACTTTGACCACAGAGACCACAGATGAGAGATAAATGATGTCTGCTGCCACTGTGGTTGTTTCAGGTACCTGTATGGAGAACCGGTGCAGGGGACCGCCTATGTGGTGTTTGGCGTGAAGATCAACAACGAGATGATTCGCCTGCCGTCAGTGAAGCAGGTTTCAGATGTACGTCGCTGCTCTGTTTACAGTAAATATGATTTTTTAGGGTGAAATATAAAAGTGGTGCTACCCTAATATGGTAAACTGCAGTGGATCCAGCTCCACCCTTTCTAGTCAGATGTGCATGTATTAAACCCCCACACAGGGGAGCTCATGAAGTGGGACTTACCACCGTTGACCTTGGAAATTACTTTGAACTGAACTGCTTTGTGGAAATGCTCCATTAGTCTCAATCAGTGTTAATTTTGTTGACTAATTATCTTTTTTAAAGTCAACAACCTTTTTTTCCCTGACAAAAACTAGACAGTAACTAATAAAAACAAGTGCACGTGGACAAAAACTCAAACTAAATTAACTGACATTTTCATCAGCAAATAAAAGCTAGACTAAAATGTTTGACAGAGACTTAATCCAATCAGACCTAATTTGGTCATGTAGAAAGTAGGGACAAGTTAGGAATATATCCAATCACAGCTGCTTTGGTTGTGTGGAAAGGTTGGATGAGTTAAGAGGGACATCCAATCACAGCTGCCTTAGCTTGGTGGTGGTGGGATAAGTTGTGGAGCGATCCAATCAGAGCTCCTCTCTTTATGAATTGATATATTCATGTAGAGCAGGTTCACTGTTTGTTATCAGTTCTGGTATTGTAACTGAGATGCTCTGCCAGGTAGCCTAAATAAAGGTGACTGCATTTCACATAAAGTTCAATTTGTTTCTGTTCATTTCAAGTCAAGTCAAGTCAAGTCAAGTCAACTTTATTTATAGAGCACTTTAAATACAAACAGAGTTTGAGCCAAAGTGCTGTACAGCAGGAAAAAACCCCGGTAAGAGCCAAGAGCATATGGAGCACACCAAATGATGATTTAAAAATGTTGAGGAAAAAATGACGACAGATCAACAAAGTAGAACACAATTGTGTCTGGACAGCACAAGCACATTACACACAGACTTCCACAGCCATTGTTGGATGGAGTCATGGCTGGGAACCCAAACGACCACAGACAGCAGCATGGTAACAGCTGAAACAGCCAACAACATACACTCATGGACAGACAGACAGACACAGATGCATATACATTCAGACTTTACTAGCATTCAGTAAAGGGTTATTAGATGTTTCATTTTATCCAAGTGTAAAACATGACTTCAGAAATTCAAGGAAAGATAAAAAATGCCTTACCCTTTACACTTCATATTTTAGTCGACTAAATTTACAGTAGATTTCATCGACTGAAATGTTGTGAAATTTCATCAAGTAAAACTAGACTAAAATTAAAACACTCTAGATGACTAAACTCTGACTAAAACTAAAAGATATTTTAGGCAAAAGACTATAACTAAAACTAAATTAAAAGTGCTGTCAAAATTAAAACTGGATCCAATCTCCTTTGTTATAGTTTCATCATTTTGAGGGGGCTGTTTAAAGACTTTGACCTGTACACCTCCAGGTCAAAGCACCCAAGATTGTCTTTACACAGTAAAATCATAACACTACTGGTGTCAAATTAACACTTAACGTTTAATGATGTTTTTACTTGTCATTAAAGTTCTGTAGAACATTGTCTCCAAAACGATCAGTGGGCCTTTCATGCTGCTGTTGGATACAGAGCTAAAACACTGCAGCTTTCTTTCTTCAGTAATTGCCGTGCACGTGGTGACGCTGCTTCATATTCGCTTCTACAGTGCTCCTGTCATTGATGCTGTTGACATGCCTTTGACACACTTCATGCACACACTGTTGTAAGTTTGGGAACACTGATCTCTGTGCTCTTGTTTCTGCAGCTGGGCGGAGGAGTTGTAACTCTGAGCATGGAGGAGATAAAGAGAGCATACCCAAACGTCAGATCTCTGGTGGGAAACTCTGTGTACGTCAAAGCCTCTGTGCTCACCAAGTCCGGTAAGAACTTCATGACCATCATGGGATTTAGGATTTAGCATTTATTTATCTTTTAAAAAATGGGACAGTATGCATTAATGAACATTTACATGTAAATGCATGGGATTATAGCCAAGTGGCTAATTTCCATCCCCAGTCTCATTAGCACGTTGGTGTTTAACACATTAAACCAAAACAAACATCAATAATAGGAATAAAACAGAGCGTATTACAACACAAAAACACAATATAGATAACATACAGGCAAAAATAAAAACAGGCTGAGAGTTGGGGGACCATGGGACTTTTACACAATGAATTATAAAAGTGCTGGAGTGCCAACTAAAGTGCCATAGTGCTAAAGTGCCAAAGTGGGTCAAAATGGTTGAACTTCAGTGTCCTCAAAACCAATATGGATCGTTGGTCTCTTAAATTTTGGGCTGCTCGTGTGTTTCTGCCTTGAGTCGTGTTTACTTTGGTCTTGAACCATACAGACTGAACTCTTTATAATGTCGCAATGAAACTTTGTTTAATTTTCCCAACACAGGATGGATCAATGGTGTCCTCTGAAACATTTAACTTTTAAAGCGTAACTCACTGAGAGCATGATCTTTGAACTTGTGTCATCAAAAATCCCATTGACTCAGTTTCTGGGAAATGTGGGATGAGTAGATCAGACTGAGGAGAAAACAGGAAGAGAAACACTGCAGTGTCCTTGTTATTGTCAGAAATTTACACTGATGGGCAAGCTACCTATAAAAAGTAGTGAGCCAAGTTACAAGTTACCCATTTTTTTTTTTAAACCTTTATGTCAGAAACAGACTCTTAAGCACAAAAGACTAAAATGCAGATCGCCAGAGGGTTTATTAACAGTCCAAAATTCAGTAAACATGCAGGCAAAATCAATCCAGGCAAAAGTATCCAACAGACAAAAGGCTAAAGACAAGGTTGAGGCAGAAACGGGTCTATGGTCATAAACTAGGCTATTGTTGCAAAGTGAGGTTTTGATATAAAAATAGGAGGAAAGTACCAACAACACCACATAGGGACTTACACCCCAGGAGTTAAATATACTGAAATCTGGACCAAATGCTAAATCAAGAGCACACAAGTATTGAGGAGGCATGAGGCGTGGTTCCAAATAAATAATTTTATTTTTAATTAATCAAAGAAAAAAAAAAAAAAAAAAAAAAAAAAAAAAAAAGAGAACTGTTAAATCAATGAAACAACCCAACTAAAGTAGTGAATTAAAAGAATTCTTTATTGTAACAATCTTAAAAAAAGGCCTAGTATAAAAAGCTAAAAGGACAAGCTAAAATATGGCTGCTAACTTAACAAAAACTGAACCCAAATGTGGAGTTGACACCCCTAGCTGAGAGGCAGACTAAGCCAAGGAAGGTGTGGGGGTGCTACCCATATACTCACCCTTCAGTGAAACACACAGCAATCCTCAAACAAAACAAGTGTAGTCTACGTGTGACCCAGTGTTTAAAACTCGCATGCAGTAGGTGGAGGGCCCTCACCCTGGGCGCCTAGCCTCCCAGCTAAATGACGCCAACTCTAAAAGAACAAAACAAAATTAACAAAGCAATTGAAACCCAGCAAAATAAAATAACTAAAGGACTAATATAACTATTGAAACTAAAGGGAACTAAAGGGAACTAAAGAGTACAAAAAGGGGAAGCAAAAACAGCCGCCATGTTCTGCGAATAAAAGAAAATAAGGTCAATAAAAGAATTTAAAAATGCCTAACAATTCCAAGAAACCACCCTACTTACCTCTGGTTTAAGTTGTGGGCTGTCAGAGTGCCTGTTGAAAGGGACCAGTGGATCTACTGGGGATTCTGGATAAACAGTACAAGTTAGATGCCAAACTATGTCTAAGACTCTACAAAAGGATTTTATTTACCTCCATTCAGCAGCCAGTACAGACAAGAGCAGCCAGACACCTTCCGTACACACCAGGCAGGAGCAAGAGGCCTGGCCTCAGCTTCAGGTGGCTTATATAGGTGACTAATTGCAAAGCAGGAGGGGAGGGGGACAGAGTATCAGGCTGCATTCAGCAGCAGCAGCCTGTTTCTGCAGCACTGCCTACCACACTATGAGAAGAAGTGCTGGAAAGTGACGTGAATTACAAACGATCTGGCGACGAGACTGGGGAAGACATGATGTTAAGTACAAGAGGTAATGAGGCGTAATGAGACACAGCTGGGAAAGGCACAATCAGGGATCAGGTGTGAGGGGACCAGACAGGAAGCAAAACCTACGGAAACAAGGAAAGACAAGTGACTTTTCAAAATAAAACAGGAAGTACAAGACAAAACATAAAACATAGGAACAAAATGGGTAACTTAACTAAGACAGGGACGTGATCATGACAATTTAATCAGATGATTCCCAGTAAAATCAGGATCTCAATTACAAGGGCGACCTGGCCAAGAGGTCAGCAGCACACGAGTTACGTAGCATACTACATCCAAGCTATTTTACTCTATTTTGCAGATATCATCATTATTACTTTATTATTATCACTGTTATAATTACATACAACCAATGCTTTTCAGCACATTGGCTGTTTTGTTTGTTTTACTCATTTGTATCTGCTTTAATTGTTTCTGCTGCATCTCTTTTATTTGCCTTTTAAACATTTGTTACTTTGCAGTTCTTCTCCCGTGAGGTTCTGTATTTATAAACCTTATTTACTTATTTAATTACTTACATCTATTTTGAAAAAAATATTCTTGAAATAATTTCTAACAGCTGAAGTCATGTTTTGTGGGTGAAAAGCCTGACAAACAGTCTGTACGCTGTTTAATAGTCACAAATAATCTCATAATAATAATAACATGAACCTGCTTATCTTATCTTATTGGTTCACCTTGTTCCTGTCTCCCCTAATCTGAAATCAGCTTCTTGCTTTTATTGGTTGTGTGGAAAGGTTGGATGAGTTCAGAGGGACATCCAATCACAGCTGTCTTAGCTTGGTGGTGGTGGGATAAGTTGTGGAGCGATCCAATCAGAGCTCCTCTCTTTGTGAATTGATATATTCATGTAGAGCAGGTTCACTGTTTGTTGTCAGTTCTGGTATTGTAACTGAGATGCTCTGCCAGGTAGCCTAAATAAAGGTGACTGCATTTCACACCAAAGTTCAATTTGTTTCTGTTCATTTATACGTTCAGACTTTACTAGCATTCATTAAAGGGTTATTAGATGTTTCATTTTATCCAAGTGTAAAACAAGAAACATAAAAAATGCCTTACCCTTTACACTTCATATTTTAGTCGACTAAATTTACAGTAGATTTCATCGACTGAAATGTTGTGAAATTTCATCAACTAAAACTAGACTAAAATTAAAAAAAATTAGATGACTGTCAACATTAACACTGCTTCTCTGAGATTTCAGAAGTTATCAAGGATAACATTCAACACCTAATACTTTTTATCTGTTTAGAAATGTAAGTAAAAATTTGTATAACTTGACATCTTAATCAAGAAATAATAATGTGCTTTACTTTTTTTCTGTTTTTGTAAAACAGCAAATTTAAAAATTCATGGGTAACAATTATATTTTAGCATTAAAAGTATAACTTTTGTCAAAGATCTTTTATATTCTGGTGTATTAACTTTACAGAATCCTAAAAAATGAATTTGGTAATTACCAATGCTGCTAGTTTAAGGCAGATTTGGCATAAACCTACCACTGGTGGTGTAATGAACTTGTTATGCACTGTACATTCAAACTCGAGAAGCAGTGCACATAAGATGTGCTGTCTTGTACCTGTGGAAATAGCAATTAACATCTATTCCTCTGCAGGAAGAATTTAATTTGTTGTGTTTGTTCTCTCTTTGGTGCAGGCAGTGATCTGGTTGAGGCAGAGAAGACTGGCATCAAAATCGTGGAGTCTCCGTTTGTGTTGTCCTTCAGGTACATGCCAAAATACTACAAACCAGGCCTGCCCTTCGACTTTACGGTAAGGACCTCCCTCTGATAAACTTCATGTTAAATTTTGTGTGTTGGTGTTTACAGTTCTGTTCTTTTTAAGAATCAGTTTTTGTTAATAAATACTTAAATGTCCAGTATCTTGCAAATCAGTTTCCTTCACTTTTAATGTTCTTAGAAAGGGCTTGAGGAGCAGAAGAATAGGACACCTTTTACTAAACTCCCAATTCATGGAGAAATGCACTATACCCCTTAAAGAAAATGCCCCTTAAACTGCTCTGTTTTTACTTCCTGAGGTTTATGATGTCATAACTATACAGCCCCCACCTACATGTGTGTTTTCTGATCATCACAGGGTGTTTTTAAAGTCCACTATGTGGCTTGTAGCCCCTCCTTCCCTCTCCAATTAGGCATCATCTGGGCAACCAATCAGTGCAGAACTTATTATAATAGCCTCCTGTAGCCTCCCCATCCTCTCAGATCTAAATGTTTCCAAAGGGGAGGGGAAATGAGCTGCATGTGCCCCTCACAGAGACTAAATAACCCATGACTGGACTATCATGCCTCCAGTGCTATGCTTTGTCGTAATATGAAGACTGTTTTCAGTTTGCACAGTAAAAATCTTCCTTGATACAATAACGGTTGTACCTGCAATGAATAGATGCTACTGTGGAATTCCTTAAGTGCAGGTCTGCCAGCTTCTGTGATTATGGCATTGTTTACAGGTTTAATTTATTTTATTTTATTTCCTTTCTGTGAAGCTGGAGCTCGTTTTTAAATACAAACTTAGAAAAAACTGGTACTGGATGCAAAGGATGGTTATTACAGAAGTTGAGTTAGGTGGAAAAATTGGCTGAGCAGAGCTGGGAATAATCAGACTATCCTGAGTCCTAGGTCCAAATCCGATGATTCACAGATCAGGGCCAATACAGAGGTCCAGAGTCAAGAGAAAAGGGGTGTAAGTCAAAAAGCCCAAACAAAAGAGAATCTCACCAGGAGGCTTGAACTACACTGACTGAGAGACAGCTTTTATTTCACAGATGATGCTCAGCTCCTGAACACAAGGTCTCAATCTTGCAATCAAGCGTGCAGAGCCAGTTAGGCAATATAGGCAAATGCTAAGGGCACCATGGCCTCCAGGGGGCACCACCAAATTGGGAAAAAAATCCCTTTCAATATAATTTTATCAAACTACCAGTAGTTATTACTATTTACTCTTAAAATGGAAAAGCTCACAGTGACTCAAATGTTAGGGCTCTATATAAAATCTCACCTAGGATGCCACACACACAGGCTCTGCTGCAGGAGTCAAGCAGAGGGCATGACAGTTTCATTCAGTTATTATCATCTTTTTTTGTTTTATTCTCTATTCTCTATTCTTTCTTCCCATTTGCAAAGAATTAAATGTTGTACATGATCCTTACTCTCTGAAGCTCTAGTTTCTTGGAGTGCGAGTTTTTGAGTTAAAGTCTATGTATCTTGTGTTTGTAACGTTGAGTCCACTATGTGAGCTGCTACTGGATGCCTAAATTTCTCCTGGGATCAATAAATTGTCTGTCTGTCTGTCTGTCTGTCTGTCGATACACTGTGTCAGAGGACAGATTTTAAAATCCTTCTCCTGGTTTATAAAGCACTAAACGGTTTTGGGCCAAAAAAACCATATCTTGACATAAATATCAGAATTCTGACTTCTTTCCTCAGATTCTATGTTGTTGTAAGTTAAAACTTGTTTTTTCTTCTTTAGTTTCTGTTTTCATTGGTTGAAAAACTGCAGGTGACAAACTGTTCCTCACGAGCTGAATTCCACTCTCGTCCAGATCCAGATAAGTCAGCATGATGGCTCTCCAGCTCGCAATGTCACTGTTAAGGTGAACATGCTGGACACACCCCTGATCGTCTCCGGCACGGCCAGAATCACCATAAACACGCCGATAATTGCCCGTCCATACATCATCAGCGTAAGACCAACAGAACACTCTACTGAACTTGGAGCTTCCCAAAAGTCTTCCTGTGCTCTCAGTTTTTGACTTTGCAGCATTTTTTCCGTATATTTGGGCCTTGACTATTTCATCTGTTTTCCTCCAGGCTGAAACTACACAAGATGGTCTAAGGCCTGAGCAGCAGGCCAAATGTGTGGAAAAAGTTCATCCATATCGCAGCGTAAATATTCGGAGTTGGAACTACCTGTACATCTCTACGGAGACAAACAAGGTGTCCGTGGGAGACCATCTGTCTCTTAACCTGAGCATCGCCACAGCAGATAACAGCACCAGACATCTCATCAAACACATCAACTACCTGGTAAGGACAACGAATAAATCTAGTAGCCCTCATTTATCAATCTGCCACTGGAACTTAGGCAGAATTTAGTGCTCAGAAGTCTGACTTAAATCTCAGAAGTTTGATTTAAATCACAGAGGTCTGACTTAATCTCAAACTTAGACTTTTTCTGTCTCAGAATGTTTTTTTTCTTTAGAAATCTGACTTCTATTTCCCTTTTCTCCGAAGTTTGACAGTAACCTTAGATTTCTGAATTTTTTTCTTAGAATTGTGAAGTAACTCTCAGAAGTCAGATTTCTTCTCAAAAGTCTGACTTTAAAGTACAGAGTTTTTTTTTTCTCTCTATTCTGACTTTAATCTCATAATTCAGACTATGTTTTTCAGAATTCTAAAATGTTTTTTAGGAATCCGACTTTAATTTCAGATCAGAAATTCATATTTTTCACTCAATATACAGAATCATTTATTCCCCCAGAATTTCGACCATAATCTCAATCAGTAGTCTGACTATAATTAAAAAAAAAAAAACAGTTTTTTGTCAGAATCCAAAAGCTTTTTTTGTTTTTATTTATTTTTATTTATTTATTTATTTATTATTTATTATTATTTTTTATAAATCTGACATTTATCTCACTTTTATTTCAGAAGTCTACCTTTTTCCTTAGAATCCTGTCCTTAATCTCAGATTTCTTATCATCTGACTCAAAACTCAGAAGTCTGATTAAATCTCAGATCTTGGACTTTTATTAAAAAAATTCTGACCCTTCTCCCATTGTGACTTCACCTCAGAATTCTGATTTAAGTCTCATAAATTTGACCTTTTCTCAGAATCTGACCATAATCCCACAATTCTTATGTTCTGATTTAATCTCAGAAGCCTGAACTAAATCTCAAAAGTCTGATTTAAAAGAATCAATTAAAAAGAATTTTGACTGTAGTGACAGAATTCTGACCTTAATCTCAATATTATGACTTTTTTTTGTCAGAATTCCAGCAAAAACCTCAGAAGTCTGACTTTAATTCTTATATTCATCTTAAATATCAAAAGTCCGACTTTAATATCAGAAGTCTGATTTAATCTCAAAATAAGTCTTACTCTTTCTTGGAATTCTATCTGTTGCTTTGGAAAACTGATTTTTATTTCTTTTTTTTCCAGAAGTCGAACTTTCTCCCAGAATTCAGACATTAATCCCAGAAGTCTGACATTTATCCCAGAAGTTCAAACTTAATTTTTTTTTAGAGGTCTGGCTTTTATTTCACTTTTGTGTCAGAATGTTCCACAGAAATCTGTCCTTAATCTCAGAATTTTGAAATCACAGACTTAAATCTCAGAAGTTTTTTTTTTTCTTCTTCTTCTTCTTTTTTCTTCTAACTTGATTTTCTAAGAGTTCCAACTCATATCTCAAAATTCTTGCTTGAACCTCAGAACTCTGATTTAAATCCAAAAATGCATACTTTTAAAGGAACATAAACTCATTACATTTTGAAATTTTATGAACCATCCCAGTTGATTTTTCTAACTTCAACAATCAAGATTAAACGATTTGTCACTCTGAGTGTGGTGAAATTACAGCGGCTGAAAAACACAGATCTCAGTGACATTAACTGTGTCTTCTGTTTAATTTAAATGATTGATCTGATGAGTTGTGTTTGCTTCAGGTGCTTAATAAAGGTAAAATCATCTTGGCTGAACGTCTGGATGTGGATGGTCAGACACTCACCAGCGTTGGATTGACGATCACACCGGAGATGCTGCCTTCGTTCCGCTTTGTGGCGTATTACCTCAACGGGCCAATGGAGGTGGTGCCTGACTCCATCTGGGTGGATGTAGTTGATTCATGCGTTGGAGGGGTAAGTGAGCATTTGTTCACTTTCTGGGGTGTGAGCCCCATCAACCCAGATCCTTCCTTTCTGAAGTGTGTCAGAAAAATCAATTCTGGGGCCGATGTGGTGTCCAAACGAGGAGCTTGAAGGGATAATTCAGTATTTTTGAGGAAGAGTTTTTATATGTGTGAGATTCAAGCCAACAAAACAATTACAACAACTTACTTTTCCACTTGTAAGCTACTTCTTTTGGCACTACTTTGGTACATGACACACCCTATATGTCCTTCTGCAGGCATATTAATCAAAATACAGTCTGACTTTGATTTTGATGAGTACACTATAAAGTCAACCTGAACATTACGAACATACTGTAGCATTCATGGGTAACCTGACAGGATAGATCTTCAATATATTTCACTAGACCATCTGGGAAAGAGCCCATAGAAAGTGTTTGGGGAGGGCAGAACCTTTCTAAAGCATATCTGACAGGTGATTGGATGATCATTCTATCAGTCACATTCATTAAGGGCCAATCAGATAATGTAGCAGGCATGCGCTACTGCAGGGGTGTAAAGGACAGGATGTGAGCCACTTTGTAGATCAGACTCTTGGTAAAACATGTTGGAAGTGAAAATATCCTTACTATAGAGAAGTTTGTAGTGTTGATATTTGATTTTCATTTAAAAAAGAAATGCAGTACAGACTTGATAAAACTGCTACTGAAGCTGCTAGCATCTATGCTAATCTCTGTACAAGCAGCCACTCTTGGCTCCCACCTCTTCCTGCTCTGAAGGATGCTGATTGGACCGTGCCGCTTTGGGAAGCTCACAATTGTAGATTGGAGCTTTGCGAGATGGATCTGTCTGATTATATAAATCAAATCAGGCAGATCCAGCTGCTGCGCAAGGTTAATAAATGGGCTCTTTAAGCTAAAAAAAGCACAAAATCTGAAAATGTGTACTGTGCTGATAAAGAAATTACCTTCAAAATTACCTTCAAGTGTTTTGAGATAAAAAGCAATGCTTTTTTATTTAACAAAAACATAACTGATAAAGTATAGATAAACTGTTTCCAAATGGTTAAAGTTTTAAACAAGCAGTAAGTTCCTTATTATAAGGGTCAATGATATGACACATTTTTTTGTGTTCCCATCGTTTAGCTAGATTTTAAAAGGTTAAAATTTGAAAATAAACTCAAAAATTACTTTTGGGAGACTATTCAGTGGATAAAAATGCTAATGTGGTGTAACCATTAAAACTTTGTAGCAAATACTTCAGCTTGTTCAAAAAAGGTAAAAATGCGTAATAACTGTATTTTAAAAATAATCCCAATAAAATGTTTTTCAAGTGGTATGTTAAAATTTAGCAACTGTTTTTATAAGGAAACTTGCATACACTCTAGGTGGAAATAAATGTTTAATATTTCTCCTTTTGCTGTAGTTACACCACTTGATATTTTCAGGGGCAATCCATCTTTCCTTTCAGAAAAAAAATGATTCAAACGCTATTTGAAAATACATGAAACAAACAAAAATAATTAAGAAAACATTTTTGCAAACCTGATGCAAGCTTTTAAACATTTTTTTTTTTTTAAATGCTTGACTTTCTCATAATGCAAACTCTAATTTGTCACTGACCCATCAACAGAAATATGGTTGGTAAAATAATTTTGATTCAGTGAACAGAAAATACTATTGATATCCACTGACTTGATGGTGACTATTTTGTGCTTTTTTATATTAAATCTTCTCAAATTTAAAGGAGGCATCAATACGTGTTTCCTCTGGTCTCAAGTCACACTCTGAGCAGCAAAGGCACTCCTCCTCTGTTGTGTTTGCCGTGCAATGTCCACAACAACAACACCAGTTAGCCCCCATTCGTGGACGTACAGTGGTTGCTTGTTCTCTGGCCAGCTGTTCGGCTCTTTCCCTCTGCATCCTCCTTTCAAATAACTCCTCATCGGTATATTCTGGCTCAAAACAATACGGGCATCCATTATACTCAAAGTCGTCGTCAGAACTTCTACATCAGATAAATATTCTGCCATGTTGCACAAAAATAGCCGTGTAGCCTAGCAACAACAGCGGCTCTACTCATGTTGTTGTCTGTGACGTCACCAAAAGTTACCCGTCCTTGTAAAGCCCCGGATGACCATAACAACAAAGTTGAGTTGACATGGTGATAACACTGGCCATTCATTTATAAAATGTAGCGGAAATGAGCGAGTTTCACAGCAGATAATGTCTAATTTAGGGGCTTCGATTTCTGGCCCCGTCTGCTACTATGGCATGAGGAAAAATGCAGTTGGATGGATCTAAATTGCTCGAAAACAGCTCCGCCAAAATTGTCTGGGTGAGTCTACGAGCGTATTTAATCCTAAAAATAAGGTCCAGGTGTCAAAAAACCGAACTTATCCTTTAACTTTGCTTTTGAACAACAGGGTTAGAAAAGGGGCAATTGTCTTAAAAGTCCATTGTCCTGAACCTTTCACTAAACTCTCAGTTCATGGAAAAATGCTTTATGCCTCTTTGAGAAAATGCTTCTTAAAATGCTGTTTTTTACTTCCTGGTGTTTATGATGTCATAGCTATACAGTCTCCACCAACATGAGTGTTTTCTTGTTATCACAAGGCAGACACCATGATTGTTTAGAAAGTTCGCTCTGCAGCCTTCACCCTCTTCTCCCCCATCACCTATTAGACATTGTTTGGGCAGCCAATCAGCACAGGGCTCATTATCATAGCCTCCTGTAACCCACCCCCCCATATTAGAGCGTTTCCATAGGGGAGGGAAAAATGTGCTGTATCTGATCCTCTACAATACCAAACTAATCATTCTTTTCCTCAACTTCAATTAAATCCTTGCTTTACAGATACCCAAGACATGATGTAAATGGTCAAACACACCAGGACGTGAGACTTTTAACATGAACCATGTTTGGACAAATAAATCTTTGTCACAATTTCATTTTGTTTTGTGTCTTGTGTCATGTCATTCGGTACGCTCATATCACTGCAATATACCTGTTTTTGCTGTTATCCAGCTGATTGTGGGGCCGGCAGACGGCGTTCATCGAGACTACCGACCGGGACAGATGTTAAATTTAAAGGTCAGAGGAGATCCAGGGGCAAAGGTCAGCATGTTTGGCGTGGACAACGCCGTGTTTCTGCTCAACAAGGACAAACTGACACAGAGGAAGGTGAGTATGTGTTAGCATGTAAACCAGTGACATTAAAACACTAAACAGCTCAAGGCTAAAAATGGTGTTAAGAGTTTCATGTTACATTTTTTACTTTTTATCAAATTCTTGCTCCTTCTGCTTAGCTGTGGGACGTGGTGGAGCACAGAGACATCGGCTGCACTCGTGGAGGGGGCATCAATCCCAGTGCAGTGTTCTCAAATGCAGGCCTGGTCTTCTCCTCCAGCGATGGCTTGAGAACCCAAAACCGAAGAGGTAGCTCCTCACTCTTTGCTCCTCATCAGCCATCTATATGCACTTACTGTTTGATGCCACTGGTATTTTAAAATTAACAATGAAAAGTGAATCCCATGAAAGACACCAAAAGACAGGTAACTTAATTTAAATAGAACAAATGATTTATTGAATTCAGCGTGTGTGTTTATGATTGGTGTTGTTAATTATTATACAGACAAAATCGACTAGGTCACATGGGGTCCTGTGAAACTGTTATAAAAAGCTGATATTCCCTGAGATGAGGTCACGTTGTTTTTCTTTTGTATAATAAGTAATTTCATGACTCAGCAGGCTACAAAATCAATTCTACAGCTGATCATCATAGGACTCAACAACATGGACTGATTGAAGAAGTCATTTAGATTTCATGACAGCTCATTCAGGCAGGGGAATTTATCCTTTTTAACCCTTTAACTCTCAGATCAACTGCTTGGTAGACCAAACTTTGAGTAACTGCATCCTATTCATTAATGTATCAAACTTTATAAACCTGATAAGGCCATCTATATTTTGTGGTGGTTAAACATAATGCTAAAAAATGAAGTTCTTCATTTTTGTTTACTTTAGGTAATAGATTTTTTTTAGTCTCTCTCCCTCCATAAATGTAAAAATCCCTCATTCTAACAAAATGTTTAGAGGTAAGATGACATATTCAACGTATGATGGTACCAGAGTCCTTGCTCAACAGATTAATGTAACTTACACAATTTAAATAATTCTTAAGGGGTTAAGATAAATGATATTAAAATAAAATAAAAATAATACAAAATATGCTCAACCAAACAGTTGAGCTGGGTGTTTATGACCAACCAACAGAACTAATGTATTTCAATAAGAGAAAAAGATGTTATATTAATGTCATATCATTGTGTTATTAAACAGGAGAATTTGTCAGATTGGTGAACCTAGCATCATTTAAAAAAAATGGTCATAAAAAACAAAAATGGCTTATATGAAATAAACATGACATCCAAAAAGTTAAGTGTTTCTCAAAAAAGGACATTTTACTTGATTTTGTTTTCTTTTCACTTTTACAATAGCATTACTTCTTCAACTATAAACTCCCAGCTCAGTCATTTGGCAGAGGTCAATGATTTATTAATATTTAGGGTTTATAAAATGAATTGTTGCAGCAGTGCCCGAATTTGTCCAAAAAGGCATTGTCATGGCATTTTTTTTTTTTTTTTTTTTTTGTGGGAGTTTAAGGGTTAAGCTGCTCCTTACTTTTCTGCATTGCTGAGAGTTTATCTGTAGACACCTCTAGAGGTGTTACACTGTAATACGTTACCATGCTATCTGGTATCCCTAAGGTCTGCTACCACTGGTGTTTAGAGACGAATTTGATTCACAGTTACATTAAGACTAAAGGTGATCGAGGCTTTATCTGTCAGGGCTCCTTGTCTTTGGAGCAACCTGCCTGAGGAGATGACAAACACGTTGTGACTGTTTAATGCTAAAGCTACTCTAATAATGGCAAAGGTAGAGACCCAACGGATATGTTCTTAGGAGAGAAGAATTATCTCATGGTGATACCCTGCAACTGCATAAATGAGGGTTTTACGTTGGCACTTTGGCACATCTCCAGAGAGGTATAGGGAAGACTCCCACTGGCTGGAAGTTGGCAGGCATTCAGTTGGAAGGGGAAATTTTAAGTGTCTGCATCTGTAGAACATTTTATTATACCGAGATCAGAAGTTCTGCTGTGATCTTCATTTGTGAGAAGGTTAAAAATGGAGACACAGGATCACAACATAAAATAAAAAGGTTTTCTTTCCTGTTTCTCTCCTCAGAGCTGCAGTGCCCAGGTAGAACCAGAAGGAGTCGCTCTGTTGAGCAGCTGAAACACAAAGCCCAGCTGGGTGAGTGTCATACTTTCATTTGTGGTTTGCTTGGTTGAGAGAAAAGAGGGATGGAATTTTAGTTGATCCTTGTTATTTCATCAGTTTCATTTGAGTTTGGCTGCATGACATCTGATGTCCTCCTGTGTGCTTTGGCATGAAAGCCTTCGTCGCTAGTTCAGTGATTTTCAGTTTTTCTCTGTTATTAAACCCTTTAAAGACGGTACCTCCCCCACCCACCCAAAGTCAGTGAAATGGGCAGCGTTGAGATTCAAGTTGTCAGAACCTAAGTCCTGTAGGTTTAAATGTGAACACCCAGAACTTAACTGAAACAGTTAACCCTTTTTATGTTGACGTATTTAGGGCGTGAATCTCTCCTTTGCAATATAAAATCAATTTGAATCTTGATTTATGGGAAACAAGTCAATCAACTAAAGATTAAAGGTCCCATGGTTTATTTGACCATTTACATCATGCCTTTGGTGTCTGTTAAGCAAGGATTTGATTTAGGTTGATTACAAAAATGAACCATTTCATCTCTGTAGAGGATCAGATGCAGCTCTTTTCCCTCCGCTTTGGAAATGCTCTGATCTGCGGAGGCGTGGAGGCTGAAGCAGGATATGATAAAGAGCTCTGCACTGATTGGCTGTCCAAACGATCTGATTGTTGGGGAGAGGAGAGGTTACAGGCTGCAGAGAGAACTTTAAAAACACTCATGGTGAATGCCTGTGGTGAGCAGAAAACACAGGTGGAGGTGGAGTCTGTATAGCTGTGACATCATAAACTCCAGGAAGTAAAAATCAGAGTGTTTTAAGAGGCACTTTCTTTAAAGAGGTATAAAGTATTTCTTCATGAACTGACATTTTAGTTTAAAGTGTCATATTCTTCTGCTCCTCAAGCCCCTTCAACAGCATTGAAACCAAAGAAAAATGATTTTGCAGGTAATGGTACTTTTAAATAAAAAGGCAAAATAATTCAGTCTGATTTATTTTGATTCACTTTTGTTCAGTCATTTTGATCAAAAATTGATCATGAAATCCCAAGAATAATTTCCATTAATTTCATACTAAGAAAAAAAGAAAAAAAAAACAAAAAAAAACCCATAGGATATATATTTTTCCCAACAAAAATGCAGAGGATTAATTGTTCAAGGCCTCCCGTACTTACCAATGTTCTGACATTATGCCCACTTAAGTTATATTATAATCATCACTCACACCTGTGGAGGTGTCTTAGTTTGACAGATAGTTTAAGGGACAAACACAACATTTGTTTAACTGGTACAAAACACTTGTTCTTAAGTGTTAACAAGAAAACCCAACAACAAACAAACAACCCCCGAAATTGTACAAACAAATAAAAATACAAAAATCAACTAATAAAGACGCAAGCCAAATAAAGACTCACACAAAGCACAATAACAAACTGAAAATTCAACACATTAATAAACTTTGACATTTTTTAACTAGTATTGTTCCTATGGTGTTCTTTGATTTTATTGTAGTTTTCTTGTCATTTTATTTTTTTTGTTCCGATTTCTATTAATTCCATATTTTAGGTCACTCTGTCTTTTATCTCCTTAAAGCTACTGTACATCTGCTTGTTAGTCCAATACCAGATCCAAAGTTTGTTTTAGCTACCTTGCTGAAGATGGCCACATTTTCATTAAAATAATGAGCCCTTTTCTTTCATAACGCATGTAAAATTGGGCATAACTTTACATAACAGACTATTTAGGCATGATTTTGTATTAATGTCATCAGAAATTAAATTAGACAATAATCTTGATGTTGATATGAACTACATTTTGAGTACGATCTGTTTCTCTGTCGATTCACTGCCTTCTGTTCTTTGTGCCTCCAGAGGATTACTACAAAGAGAAGCTGCAGCGCCGCTGCTGTAAAGATGGCCTGAGGGAGATCCCCATGCCGTACTCCTGCACCAGACGCTCCCTCTACATCACAGAGGGCTGGGAGTGCATCAAAGCTTTTCGCTATTGCTGCGCCACTTACAGGAACCAAGAGTTTAGTACCGAGATTCCTACCATCCCACCACCCATAACCACTCCTGCACCCACCAGATCAGCTCCTCGCAGACGAATTTTACCAACGGGACAACATCGACGAACCCTTTGGTTATTCCACTCCAGTCCTCACTTTGGTAATGAATGCATTCATCCTTCTACCTCCGTGTTTCTCTATCAGAGGGAAAAGAGGAGTGGGAATTTCATACTTTTCTTTCACTTCACATCATACAAATACAAAACTAAAAATACTTATTTTGATGAAACATAAATGAAAACTTTAAGAAACATTCACGGCATTTTATAAGGAATACAACAGATTTAATTACTTAGAGACACCAAGGTTGCTGTGAGGCACGGTGGTGCAGCAGGTAGTGCACGTGCCTCACAGCAAGACGGTTTGATCCCTGGGTCGGTCAGGGCCTTTCTGTGTGGAGTTTGTGTGACCTTCTTGTGCATGCATGGGTTCTCTCTGGGCTCTCCGGCTTCCTCCCACAGATAAAAAACATGCTCATTAGGTTAATTGACGACTCCAAATTGCTGTTAGGAGTAAGTGTGAGCACGAATGGTTGTCCATCTCTCTATTTGGCCCTGCGATTGGCTGGCAACCGGTTCAGGGTGTATCCCACCTCTCACCCAATGTCAGCTGGGATAGGCTCTAGTCCCCCATGACCCTGAAAAGGATAAGAGGTAAAGGTTACGGATGGATGGACTAAATTTTTTTAACAGGCTGTAAAGATGTGTTCTTAGGCGGTAAAATTTGTTTGTGTACTGCACACAATCATGTAGTCTCCAGGGTTTCTGCAGCCAGCCTCAAGTGGACACTTGAGGAACTGCAGCTTTTGGCACTTTGTCCTCCTTCTTCAACCTTGGAAGTTGTTGATTGGCTAATATCATACATTGTAAAAGAATTTGATAATGCCATCTGACATCACCCCTTTGATTTTTATGCCATCTGCACATGTCATCTCAACCAAACTGTAACTCAACCTACTGTACTATCAGACAGAGAGCTTGGGTGTCTCTCAATGTGTGTACTTAAGCATACTTCAGGACTTAAGGACTCGTGATATGTCATCAGTCACCGAAGTTCTGTTCCAATTCAAAGTCCGCATTGAAACAAGTTCAGTTCACGTACCAAGATGTGGACTCACCCCACCCCTTTTACCAATTCTGCTACCGAACGTAACTTTTTGCAGCTACAATTCCACAATGCAATTCTCACCGTTCAGCAGGAAACTTCAACATGACGGAGACGTCACACAATTGTAAGTAACCATTGTTGCCACGTAAATTATGGATAAGATACTTATTTGTAATAGAGTTGTGTTTGAAATCTGAACGCTGATAAATTCTGAATGGACGATGTGAGTGGTTACCGACAGACAACCAGATATGACTTGTAGGTACGTGGAAGGATGCTAGCAAAGTACGCTGCTGTTCTAATTGTGGTGAGATCGTTCTACGGACTCCAGGAAACAGAAGTCCTCAATGAAAGAACAGTAGAGACAATATAAAGAAATCACCACCCTCACAGTGAGAGCACAGTGATCTATTATAGTTTTAGACTGAAACTGCTGTTTGAGCCAGACTGGAGAGATGTGTGTTAAGGCTGTAAAAAACATATTTTTCCTGAACACAATCATTAAGGTGTCAGGTTACTACAGCCAGCCTCAAGTGGCCACTCAAGGAAGTACAGCTTTTGGACACTTCCTCATGGTCATCCTTTTTTTAACCCTAGAGGTTGTTGCTTGGTTCTAACTCGAGGCCTGATTATATATTTCAAGGTCATAGTGCAACAGCAAGCTGGATGACAGGACTAAAGACCACAGCTAGAGTCCCATCTAGTGGCAGGTGGCTATATTACACAGTACTCAACAGGCTTTGGTCCACCCATCAAAGTCTAGTGTGAAAGAAAAGCAAACCAAGAACCCTTGCCCAAAAGCGCTCCGCTGATAAAAGAATATTGATAAAAGAAAACAGTTCAGTTGTGCGGATAATTGTCTGTGTAGGTCATTTAAAGAAGTAAATTTATGTAGTAAAAGCTTCTGATTATTCATATTCACACAGATGGGAGAGCCTACCTAAGACATAACCTTATGACAAGTATGGGTATTATGGAGGAGAGAAGAAGGATGGCGAAGGTGGAGAGTTCAGAGGAGGTGGAGGGGGATGAGTACGAGGAGGAAGATTGGGAGTATCTGGATGAGAGTGAAGTGTCACTGCGGTCTAAGTTTTACGAGTCCTGGTGGATGGAAGTGGACCTGCCCAGTGAGATGGACAACGACGGGTAAGTGAAGCATTTTTCTATTACTATGGCTACAATAACAGGGTACAGGCTAAAGCCCCTCACTCTGTCATTATAAACATACAGTGCTGTAAATTCCTTTGTTTGTTTATTAGCATTTTTATATTTAACCTTTATTTTTTCACAGAAAGTTCCCATTTAGGTACAAAGATCTCTTTTGCATGAGAGTGCTTGCCAAGACGGCATCACAAAAGTTTCACACAAACAATAGATTTTAGGTTTTTTGGAGTGGCATGCAACCAGGCACATCCCGTATACGAGCTTCGGGCAGCAAGGATTCAATTCTTATTCCATCTGAGGACCATTTGCCAAGTGTCCTCCCCTGCTCTCTCACCCCTTCTCAAAAAACTATGCACTGTTTCTATCTTCACTAACAAATAAAGACAAAAAAAGGTCACAAAAATACTTAAAAAGTAACAATAGATCATAAGAATTGATTTTATCAAACAACAAATCAGTATCACTGGTCAATTGATCCTTTAAATTGAGTTTAACTTATTTTAAACTCAAGCTGAATGACTTGGAGACAAAAACAGCACTGCAACATCTTTTACACCTGCAGTATCCATTGTGACATTTTATGTAAACTTTCCTGATGTTTGCTTTGCCTTTTTATGGAGAACACTTCAAACTGGATCATAATCTCGGTTTTCTATGAGCTCACGTGTTCTTCCATTGCACACTGCACCCCTTTGACAGAAGGGCTGGGCAATTCCAGCGACCTCACAATACATGTGTCATGCAAATATCATGCATGACACATGATATGATATGCAAATGGTGGACATCTTTGCAGAATTTAAAAGAATGTCATAACTTGTGTGTGTGTGTGTGTGTGTGTGTGTGTGTGTGTGGGGGGGGGGGGGGGGGGGGGGGTCTGTTTTATTAAAACAAAAACAGCAAGGAACAGTTGTAAAGGTCCTATAACTTCAGACACTAAATTTCAGGTCCTCAAAGATCTTAGATGTCATTAAAATTTGAATTGCATCCAGCATTGTCAATTTGTCTTCCAGGGCCACCTTTTGAACTGTACCATGGTTGGTATGACCGGAGGTTTTATTTTACAACTGCTGTCACAGCATTTGGGGCTGTGTTAATGCATTAAAATGTGTACTGATGCAGATATTGTTAAGGAGAATTAGAGATGTTCCAAAACCATTTTTCCCCTCTAGATACCGATACCGATACCGATACTTGTGCTGTGGGTATTGGCTGATACAGAGTACCGATACCGATCCGACACCAGTATGTTATAAAAAAATATCATACTACGCCTGCATGACTATGACATTATTATCATTGTGTTAAGGCTTGGCTCAGGTTAAACCCTTTGTAAAACATGTATAAATACAGCAAATTCAAGCCATTTATTTTAAAAAACAGAAGCCTGTACCATCATTTATAATCGTATTAAAGCCGGCTCAGAATAATTCCATGACTACATTACCCAGAATGCTTAGCGATAAAAGGGAGCATGCTCAAAGGGGCCCTCCACCATCCACCGTAGTTGTGGAAAAAGAGGAAGTATATAATACAACACAAAGTACAATGCAACGCTATGCAATGGATTATGAACCAAATCACTGCTTACCCCCAATCACAGATTGCAAACACGCTGAGAGCGCCAACCAGGCAGCGTTACACCCATATGGCTAATATACCCTTACAGCTAACATTGGCAGCAGAAGACGTGCATCAGTTAGCTTTACTGCGGACATTTGGAGCTCCATGGTATCAAATGGTGCCAATGGTGCCTCCAGTACTCGCCTATACCAATGCCAGCATTTTCGGCAGTATCGAAGCAGTTTCCGATACTGGTATCAGAATCGGAACAACTCTAAGGTGAATGTGACAGTAATGTTTCTTTCCAGCACAGGCTTATGGGGTAGTGCCTTTGCAGACCAAGCTAAGGCCTGGTACACACATAAGATATTTTAAAATCTTAACTGATTTTGAAACAGAGAGAAAAGTGGAGATCTGAGCCTAAAGACGGCCAGATTGTCGGGTTGTGTGTACCCTGCTTGTGGCATTCCAGCTTGAAGCTATGCAAGATTGATCTGCCTAATGACAAATCTGAAATCTGCTGGATCCTTTTGCTCTGCAGGGTTAAATGACTTTGGGCCTCTCATAGTCATTGTAGATTGGAATTTGGCAAGATGGATCTGCCTGACTACAGACATTGAATCAGGCGAATCCATCAGGCGGATCCATGAGCACATCAAGGTTATACAAAGGCAGGATGGCATCAAAAACAACATAAAGCAAAAATCAGGGATAATACGAGAGATTCTACTAAAATCTCAAACCCAAAATGAACTGTTTTTAAATTTAAGTTTTTGAGAATTATTTTGATAGGCATCCAATCCCTATCTCCAGCTCTAGGAACTTCACAGTGCCAGATCCACCCGGCCTGTTCGATGGCCACGTCTGGCCCATGTATCTGAAACACAAGAACACCTGGTAATAACACATGAAATTTACCGGCAGGTATGCCTCCACAACACTGATCCAGCCCTTACCTCACAGTATCACAGAGTGGGGACTTCTGGCTGTCAGTTCATCTGCTCACACAGGTGAGAGGAGGAGAGTGTGATGGTGCTGATCACAGCGCCATCAGGAAGCTAATCCAAACATGTACACGTCAAAGACCATCGCTGATGTGTTTCTGACCATCTGCAGGTTTCTGTGTTGCTGAGCCATACAACGTCAAAGCGTGGAAGGACTTCTTTGTTGATCTGAGGCTGCCCTATTCAGTGGCGAGGAACGAGCAGGTGGAAATTAAAGCCGTGATCCATAACTACAGACACGAAGAACTGCATGTAAGACAAAGTTACACTTTATTGTAAACTGTTAGGCAGCAACAAATGCTGAATATGGACAGTTTTATCACAAATGTCTTTATTAAGGTTTTTAATAAAACTGAATCTTATGTTTAGAGTTGGCTTAATAATTAAGACACTTGACTTTTTGAACATCCCTCCGATGAAGACAACAGACACATCATTCTCTATCTTTCCATCCATCCATCCATCCATCCATCCATCCCTCCATCTTCCACAGCTTATCCGGGGCCAGGTTGCTGGGGGCAGCAGGTCAAACAGGTTAGCCTGGACTACCCTCTCCCATGCCACATTTTCCAAGCAATTCCAAGGCATTCCAGGCCAGATGCAATATATAATCCTTCCACCGGAATCTGGGTCTGCCCCAAGGTCTCTTCCTAGTTAGGAGTACCTAGAAGACCTCCAAAGGAACGCGACCTAGAGGGATCCTAATTGGATGCCTGAACAACCTCAACTGACTCCTTTCATTATGAAGTAGCTGCAGCTCTACTTTGAGTTCCCTCCGGATGTCTGAGCTCCTTACCCTATCTCTACCTGAGCCTTGCCACCCTCCTGAGGAATCCTCTTTCAACCGCTTGTATCTGTGATCTCATTGTTTTGGTCTTTACCCAGAGCTCATAACCATAGGTGAGGGTTGGAACAAATATGGAGCAGTAAACTGAGAGCTTTGCTTTGTGTCTTAACTCCCTCTTTACCACAGCAGTTTGATAACGAGTCCACAACACTGCAGATGCTGCACTAATCCACTTGTCCATCTTTTGGTCCATTTTACCCTCAATTGTGAACAAGACCCCAAATACTTAAACGCCCTCACTTGGGGCAAGGACTCGCTTCCTACCTAGAGGGAGCAATCCACCTTTTTCCGGCAAAGAACCATGGCTTCAGACTTGGAGTTGCTGAACCTAATCCCAGCCACAAAACACTCTAATACCTGCTAAAGGTCCCCAGCTGAAGAGGCCAACAGAACCACATCATATGCAGAAAGCGGAAATGAAAGTCTGGGATCTCTAAATTGAACACCTTCCTTCCCAAGGCTACACCTTGAGATCCTGTTCATGAAAATCCAAACAGAACTGGTGAAAAGGGGCACAAACTGAAAATACATCTGACTTTGTGTCGAGGTTGTGGACACATGTCTCACTTTGGTTGTACAGGGACCCAATGGCTCTCAGCATAAACTTAAGAACCCCATAGTCCTGCAGCATCCCCCACAAGATCCCCAGAGAGATACAGTCGTAGGTCTCCTCCAACTCCATGTTACACTGGATGGGCAACCTCCCATGCTCCCTGGAGAAGCCCTGCAAGAGTAAAGAGCTGACCCACTTCTATCATTCTATTTACCTGAAGGCAAAGTGACCAACCAAAACTGGAATCTCCTTGAGCTTGGCAAAAACCTGAGCCAGATAAATCCAGATCATGTTGTGAATGTTATCGTTTCAGGTGAGGGTGGTGCTGATGAAGACAGAGGGCATGTGCAGCATCGCCTTCAAAGACAGACACACACAGGAGTTGGATTTGTCACCCAGCTCGTCCGTGGTGGTGCGGTACACCATCGTACCTCTGGTAGTGGGGAAGCTCCCTCTGGAGATCATGGTGGTAGGCAGAGACTTGATGGGAGGAGACCGCATCCAGAAGTTCCTACGAGTCGTGGTGAGTCACTCTTGGTGTTTTTGATGTGCTGATGTGTAACCACGGTACAAAGTGGAGCTTGAGATTTTTTCTGCCTTCAGTCAAAGTTAGATTTAGCTGTTGTTGTGGCTTGTTCTCTCCCACAATTATTTTAATTATGTGGAGAGTTTGGCATTAGTGCCTGTCCCAAGTTTTTTCTGAACAGAGAGAGAACTGACCTGTGACACTGTTGCACAAATTCAGCCTCATGCCGTGTACCTCGCTTAACCTCACTATAAAAAAGAAATGAACTATTCTTTTAAGAAAACCGTAATTGGCATAGTGGTTAGGTCACATCCAACATAAGAGGCTGTAGTCAACACTAATCCAAGTGCCAATGGCATTTCTGTTGATTAAGTTCTACTGACATGATATTGATTTTGCTAACACGAACAGATGGATGGAGTGCAGAAGACAGAAGTTAGGAGTGCGATGCTGAATCCAGCTGCTGAGGGAGGTAAGATGGTTATAATGCTGATTGGTTTCTTTTTCTTCTATACACTGTTTTTGTTTTTTTAGAAGAGGTGGAAAAACAACATTGAAGCTCCAGGGTTACGTCAATTTGATGAGCTACAATGTTAATAGAGATATAAGCTGTTTAGATGTTTTAAAAACTAAAAAATAATTTTTCTATTATTCTTCCCCTTCCTCTCTCTGCCAACATTTTGTTTATTTTCATCCATGCCTAGAAGGTGTAGTGCTACACCACCCACCACCAGCATATGCTACAGTTTAGATCAGAGTCGGTCCTTCCCCATGTGGCGCAAGATTTTATATGGCACCTCCTCCTACAGTGATATACATACGTTTACAATGGAAATTGAATTACATTGTTCTTACCAGTGTCTTTAATTTGTAGTATAACATGTCATCCAATTTACATGCTTAACAAATTACAAATAAATACAAAAATATCTGAAATATAATACAATACAAATACAATATAAATACAAAAGCTATAGTGATACAGTGCTCTGCATAAATGAGTACACCCCTTCAGATTTGTCAGAAAATCTTTAGTTTCCTTTCGAAATCAACATTTTCTATGGCATACTATACCACAACATACTCTCCCAAATGTGGGCTATTGATTGCAAACGTGATTTTTTTAAGTTGCACACAAAAAAAAAGCACTTTAAGATCAGGATGCAAAAATGAGTACACCCCTACATCAAAGAGGTGGGAGCAAAGCAAAATTTTAGTCATCATATACACTGATTTTCATCCAAAGGTAAAAAAAAAACAAATGTTTTGTTAAACTCAGCTTTGTCAAAACTTATTATTTATTTATACATAACTTTCAATAGGGGGTGTATTCATTTATGCTGGGCACTGTAAAATACTGGTTTTCAACCACATGCAAAACTATAGTTGTGGGGCAGTGGATACTTATTTGGTATTTTAATTTGTAGTAATATTAATTGGGCATTTCTTTACATTTGAATCAATGTGAGCTTTTCCATTTTAAGAGTTGATAGCAATAACTAGTTTTAATATAATTATATTGAAGGTGATTTTATTCCAGATTTTGTGGTGCCCCCTTGAGGCCACGGTGCCCTTCGCAATTGCCCATATTGCCTAATGGGCCAGCTCTGGTTTAGATATTAGGGTATTTTTTGTTGTTGTTTTTATCTTCCACAGGAGTGCAGATAGTCCGTATGGAAAAGGTTAATCTGAAGTCTGTTGTGCCTAACTCTGTGCCGGAGACCTTCATCAACATCAGAGGTCAGTTAGTAAAAGAGAAAAACTGAGAACACCTGAGCCAAAGAAAGAGCTCTAACACCTTCCTCCTCCTCCTCTGCTGTTCTCTCCAGGGAATGTTTTGGCAGACAGCATTGATAACTCCATCACCGACGACTCTCTGGCCTCTCTGATCCGGATGCCCGGTGGCTGCGTGGAGCAGAACTTGGCCTCCATGACTCTGCCGCTCATTGCTACTCTCTACCTGGACCGGACAAACAACTGGGAGAGCGTGGGAGTGCAGCGCAAAAATGAAGCTATCAGATACATCAGGAGAGGTGAGAGGTCCTGAGAGAAAACCTGGATGATTGAAATGTTCTGTTGAAGAAGAAGCTAAATTGATGTTTAAACAAATTTATGCTCACACAAAGAGACAGATAAGTAGTTTAAATTCAACACATGGGCGTTTTTTTATTTTATTGTTGAGGTGAGTGGTTTCCATTAGGAAAGACTGATGAATTGAGTAGTGTTTTTAAAGAGTTTACATATAAAATTGAAAATGATTACTTTTGATGTTATTCCTTCTTTAAATGATTTCATGCCATTTTCTCCTTCAGGCTACGAGAATCAGCTCGCATACAGGAGGTCTGATGGCTCTTACCCCCCCTACAGTAGGGAAGGTGCAAGCACATGGTAATGTTCACATGTTAATCATTTTAAAGGTCACTTACTACCCAAATACACTTTTCACTGGTGTATATTCAAAAACTATGTGGTTATGGCCTGTCATTCTGTTTTAAAGAGATTACACCACGCATATATAGACGCCAAAGACAAAGGTCAGAACAAAATTTAAAATTAAAACGTTAGACATTAAACATTAAGCATTAAACATCAAACATTAAACATTAAAGTGCTCCAGGTTTTATCATCACAGCAGGCATAAAAGACATGAAAAGCATAAAAGGGGGGTACACGTACACGTGTTGGTTGCAGAAGCACCCTCCATTAAGATCAAAATTCATAAGAGTAAAAATCTAAAAGGGTAAGTAAAAGAAAGTGCAAGTGCATGAACAGATAAATACTTGTGTGCAAAAGGCTACGATTTATTCAGCTCAGCATAGCGGCAGGGACAAAACTATTTTTATACCGCTTCGTTCTGCACTTTGGAAAGAGATACCTCCGTCCAGAGGGGAGAAGCTGAAATTCACCATTAAGAGGGTGGGAATCATCATTTAATGCAGAGTTTGCTATCCTCTGCAACTGGTTAGTATACAGGGATGCTGGATAGAGCTGAGGCTCACCAATGAGACGACTTGCCCACTTCCCTACCAGACTCGGGGAATTTTTATCCTTCAAAGACGTGTGATTAAACCAAGACACAAAGGAAAAAGACAAGACTGACTCAATGAAAGCACGATAGAACATGGTCATTAGTGTTCTGTCAATGTGGAAGTGCGATAGTTTCCTTAAGCAATATAAACGCTGGTGAGCCTTCTTACACACCGCCTCACAGTTAGCTTCAAAGCTCAGTTTTGAATCAATGATTGTACCAAGGTATTTATATGACTGTACACACTCAATAGTCTGACCTTTGATTGAAGTTAAGCAGTTTTGTTGAGGACTCTTCCTAAAATCTATCAACATGTCTTTTGTTTTTGTTGTGTTTAGCAGAAGGTATGACTCCTCACACCAAGCCACAAAATCATCAACAATTGGGCCATGGCTGGACTCTCTCTCTTTAAGTAGACTTACAATAACAGAGTCATCCGCATACTTTATGATGGCTCTGTTGTCATATTTGCTCCGACACGCATTTGTGTACAGAATGAACAATAGAGGAGAAAGCACACACCATTGTGGTGAACCTGTGGATGTGTGTTTTTGGTCAGACAGAACATTGTTAACCCTGACCCTTTGTGTCCTGTCAGTTAAAAAGTTAAGGATCCAACCCACCAGGTTGTTACTTAAATTGAATTGCTGTAACAGCCTTTCCGTCAAGATGTGGGGCTGGATGGTGTTAAAAGCAGAAGAAAAGTCCACAAATAAGAGCCTGGCATGAGTCCCATTATTGTCCAAGTGTTTAAAAAGCATATTAAGCAGCGTTACAGTTGCATACTCCACTCCTCTACTGGGTCTGTAAGCGAAACTGCATTGGGTCCAGGGCACCTTCTGTTGTCCTTAGGATCTCAGACCTGACCAGTTTCTCCAAGAAATTGGTGTGAGAATGAGTATAAAACTTATAAACCTTTATTCATACCTAGTGTATATCAATAAAATATTTGGACATTTGATGAAAATAGAGCTTGTGTATGTGGACATGTTTACCTTGAGACTGTATGACATGCGGTACTGTCAGTAGTCTCAGACTGTGATGAACAGGCAGCATTAATGAAGACTAATAACAGTCTCTTCATGAAACAGGATTACAGCGTATGTGGTCAAAGTTTTCTCCATGGCTCACTCCATCGTCGGCATCAATGAGCAACAAATTTGTGAGCCTCTCCTCTACCTGGTGAAGAACAAGCATGATCGTTTATTTGGAAAATTCAGAGAGGACAACCCAGTGTACAGCACCACCATGACTGTGAGAACAAACAGTCACATTGTCCTGTTGTCTCCCTCTGCATGTGTGCCTGGTTTCCCCTTGATTTAATGCAAATCTATGCATGTTATATATAAAATATCTCTTTCCTTCATGCGCCCCTCCAGGGTGGTCTTCGTGGTGATGACCCTGAAATAACCCTGACAGCTTTTGTCCTCATCGCTCTCGCTGAGGCCAAGCAGGCCGGGATCCGCTGCAGTGCTCCAAATTATAACACAGAGGTAATTCACTCAGAATATTGTCATCATCCAGATTTGTTCTGATGAACTTTTACTTTTGATAAATTCTTGAGGAGGGCTGGGAAATATGGACTAAAAAACTCTTCTGATTCATTTTTAGTTGAATCCATAAGTCGACATATATCTTTGTATGTTTACATGAAGAAATATTTTTTTTCACTGAAGATCAAGAATATGTTACATGAATTTTTATTCCATTTACTGCTCCATAAAAGAGTTTTAAAGAAATATTATCTGCTATCTATATTAGGAATTTCTTTTAAAGACATCAGTTTATAAGAATCAGAGATTATAGTGAGAATAGTTCTATTTTTTTTTTACATAATTCAAACTTTATTAACAAGGAGAACCTCGTTGAGATTAAAAAAATCATTTACAAAATGTTCTGGCTAAGAGGAGCAGCAGAACATTTAACATTTAAGACTTGAAACAATAACAAACACAGAATGACAAAAGTAACTAGTCAATGCAGTGTCAACAAACCGTCAGTCATGTATGCACAACCTTTCTGAAAAAAGTACATCTTTGAATTATATGACAAATTCGATAATATGAAATCAAAAATTTCAAATCAGTAGAGCCAATTCTTCAAGTCCGTCACAAATATTTATGTCGTTATTGCTGAATTAAATGTGTACATTGAAACTTTAAAACCGATAACCAATAAGAAAAGTTAAAGTACATTACTAATTCATGATGAGTTATTTCCTACAGTCCCTGTCTAACACATTGTATTATGATTATTTAAATGAATAATAATAATAATAATAATAATAATAAATATTATTATGAATGTTAAGTATTATTATTATTGATTTTATTATCATTATTTATTTGAACAGTTATTCCTGTACATTAGGTATATTCTCCTCTTGTATTTTACTTTAGCTTATGTTCATCTATTGATTCATTTCTGTAAATGTAACCTAATTTTTGAACTTTCAGTAATTCATGTGTCTTGATTTCCTGATTGTATCCATGTATCTCTCTGCTCCTCTGTGCACTTTAATGAAGTTCAGTAAAAGATTAAAAAAAAAAAAAAGCATCTACAACCCACAATGGTCCTAACATGCCTTTAGTCTACGTATAAAGAGATTTAAAGAGAGCAGCTCCCCAGACTCTGACTTGTTCCTGCAGCAGATTCCAGCCAGCAGGAGCATCTGAATCGTAAAGAGAGAGATTGAGATTTGTGACTTCCTTTTTTAGTCAATATAAACTTGGACTCAAACAATATTATCTTACTCAATATCTTATAAAAATACAGTATTCAAACATAAAAATTCAGTATATTTTCCAGCACTCATAAGAACTTCATCATTATAGTATGTAGTAGGCCATCTTTCTATTTCCCCATATGTTCTGTGTTCTGTGTTTTCAATTAAAGGCCCTTATTGTCATTGTACTTTGCAGCACAACAAAATTCAGAGTGCTACTCCATTTGGTACACATACAATATAAATAAGAAGATGTAATTGTAGATGGTGATCCGTAAGACTGCTGACTATCTGAAGAAGTCTCTGGCGAAGAAGGGGAGGCGACCGTACACTGTGGCCATCAGCTCCTATGCCCTGGCTCTGCTTGGGGATCAGCAATACAACCTGACAGAAATACTGATGAGAGAGTCTCAAGGTACCACAAAAATCACATCAGACCTGTTTGATACACATGAGATTAAAAATATGGCCTTGAATTCATGAAATCACATAGTGTTCATTTTCTTAATGTTCTCAGTTAATCATTCTTTAAGTGTGACAGTTTAAGTGGTTCGACGCACTTTGCTACAGTTTCACTTGTAACACCATGTTGGGTTTTTTTTTAATTCATTTTCTGATCTTGATACTCAAATATATTTTGTTTTTTTTGAACGTGTATAAATAAAACTCTTGCGCTCAATGCTCCTCCTCATATAAAGAGTTCAAATCTTCATTTTAAGTCTTGATATACATTTTATAAATTTTTAACTGATGGCAAAGTATTTTTGTAAGCATATTAGTGGTATTGCAATAGTATTGTAAAATACTTATCAGCTGATCCAGTGTTGGGCTACTTCTGATCAGACAAACTTTTGCTCAGGCCAAATCTTGTCAGAGTGTAGTGTTTAAACTGTGACCTTTATTTTGTTACTTCAGCATGGTTAAAGGACTTTTGGCTAACCAATGATGGTAATAATTGACCACAAATGTAATCAACCATCACTTCCCCAAGTTTCGGCAACAAAGTTGGCGTCTGATCCTGAAGAGGAAATGTTGTCATCGGAACATCAATTTATGAAGGTTGATGAGACATAGTCCTGCACCAGGATGTTGATTTTATGACCATGATCATGTTAAAATAACAAAATATTGATCTTGCCTCCATGCTGCCCAGAAATGACTTGGCCTGGTGGAAATTAGTTTTACTGGGACAAGCTGATCCACTGCTGCTTTGACAGGAGGACCAGTCAGAGAGCCTGCAGATGGTCAGGGGTCAATAATATGGCCCGTCTGATTTGAGTTAATGCAGTAACTAATCAGAATAACTCTTTTCATTCCTCCCTTCTTTGTTTTAGATATTTAATAAATACAGTAATGAGCCGGAACAGACCTGCATTATTACAGATCAATGATATAAAGTGATTTCAATGTCATATTCACAGTGAGGTCTCTCTCTCCTTCAGATGGTCACTGGCCTGACAAACAAAACCATTTGTTCTCTCTGGAGGCGACGGGCTACGCCCTGCTCGCTCTGGTGAAGATGGACCGTATGGCTGAAGCATCAGCTGCATTCAAATGGCTCAACAGTCAGCGCAGAATAGGAGGAGGCTACGGATCCACCCAGGTAACAACAGTTTGTTACTTTTGCCTGAGAGACTGATTTTCTTTTCAACAGTTTTGCATAAATAATGCTATGACACTTTCTTTAATTTAAAAAATTGTTGTGAAATCATTAGACAAGACCTTACCACAGTTTAAAAACCGTTTCTTCTCTCAGTCCACCATGGTGGTGCTGCAAGCACTATCATTGTACCTGGTCCAACAGCCCCCCCCTTCTGACCTCAGCTTGAATGTGGACGTCAGATCACCGGGACGCCAAGAAATCCACTACCACTTCAATCCAGCCACCGCCTACGCTGCTCGATCGTCCAGGGTGAGAGAAGTGAAACTGAACTAAAGTCAAAATGAGTTTATCAGCAAAACTGCCAGGCAGGAAATCTCTCTTGGGCCTGAGCCATATTTTCACAAAAAAACTCCGAAAGACAGAAACACATTCAGCAGGCATCCATCAGTCTTGGAAGACTATGGATTCACGCTCTGTGTGGTAGCATTGGTTCTGGTACAGCATCAGGTGTGGCTGGTCAGGCCAATAATAATTACAATAATAAACACATTAAATAACTTGAAAAGCACTCAGAGAGCGCAGACCTCGGCCAAGCAGCTCAGTTCTGACAGTGGCTTTTCCACAACCCCTGTAAAATATACAATTCTGTATCACCAGATCCAGAATAAAGCCAGGATCTGGACCAAACTCACCACATCCTGAATGAACACAACAAGTTTTGGGAACATCACTTAATATTTTGTTTTAATATAAATTATTGAATGTCATTAATGGGATTTCCTATTATAAAGTTCAATGCTTTTTGTGACATCAATCTGGATCAGATCCAGAGGAATTTTACCTTGATGATAGAGACATGGACCCCATATTATCCTGTAAAATTGGAAGTGATCCGATAAAAAATGGCAGAGGTCTGTTTTTTTTTTATTCCACCCAATTTTAATTTATGGGTTTTTTTGAAATTTCGGGAATTTTTTGTATCCAGAACAATCTACTTATCACCACCAAAATCAAATCATTTGTAAGTTGGGCTATAACCAACATCTCCTGAAAACTTTCAGTGGTTTTTGCTTAATCTTGCAAACAAACAGACAAACAGAAAAACATAAGCTATTAAAGGCAAGGCAAGGTAAGTTTATTTGTGGAGCACAATTCATACACAAGGTATTTCAAAGTGCTTTACAGAACAAGAAAAATGCATTAAAATCACAATACAAAATAAAAACAAAAATAATCATTATAAAATGAACCTTAAAAGAGAAGAGTGCAGATAAGATCATTTCTGTCATATGCACAGTTAGAGCTGATTTGAGCCTAGATTTGAACATTGTCAGTGTAGAGGCCTGTCTCACATCTTCAGAGAGACTGTTCCAGATTTTAGCTGCATAAAACTGGAACCCTGATTCTCCATGTTTAGTCCTGACTCTGGGCACCAGCAGGCGGCCGGTCCCTGAGGTCCTCAGAGTCCGAGATGGTTCATATGGCACTAACATGTCAGAGATGTACTTTGGTGCTAGGCCGTGGAGAGACTTGTACACAAGCAGAGCTGCTTTAAAGTCTATTCTCTGAGCCACAGGAAGCCAGTGTAGGGACCTGAGCACAGGACTAATGTGCTCGTACTTCCTGGTTCTGGTCAGGACCCGAGCAGCAGCATTCTGGATGTACTGCAGCTGTCTTACAGCTCGTTTGGAGAGGCCAGTGAGCAGGCCGTTATAGTAGTCTAACCTACTGGAGACAAATGCATGGATAAGTCTCTCCAGGTCAGGTTTAGACACTATACCTTTGATTTTGGCAATGTTTTTTAGATGGTAAAAGGCTGCTGATGTTATTGATTTGATGTGGCTGTTGAAGTTCAAGTCTGAGTCCATTATTACCCCGAGATTTCTAACCTGATTCGTAGGTTTTAGAGAGAGAGACTGGAGACTGCTGACACTTTCTCTTCGTTTCTGTGGACCAAATACTTCAGTCTTGTCTGAATTTAGCTGGAGAAAGTTGTTTAGCATCCACACACTGACCTGTTGGATGCAGTGACAGAGTGAATCCACTGGTCCATATTCACCTGCTGTCACTGAGACATAGATCTGAGTGTCGTCTGCATAGTTGTGGTAGGACACATTATTACTCTGTATTAACTGGCCTAAAGGCAGCATGTAAAGATTGAACAGAAGGGGTCCCGGGATTGACCCTTGGGGTACCCCACAGGTCAAGGCCATGTGGTCTGAGACACAGTTACCAATTTCAACAAAGTACTTCCTGTCTTCTAGATAGGACTTCAACCAATTTAGGGCAGTGCCAGAGATGCCCACCCAGTCCTCTAGTCTCTGTAACAGGATCTCATGATGGACAGTGTCAAAAGCAGCACTCAGATCTAGCAGGACTAAAACTGAGACTTTGCCTGCATCAGTGTTGAGGCGGATTAAAAACATAACTTCCTTGGCAGAGATAATGAGTTGTTCATTAATAAGATTGTTTTGTATGTTCTTGGTCTCTAGGGACCTCAGAGAATGTATTCCCAGAGTTCAAGATATGGTGTCTGTTAAAATGCTTGAGTAAAATGGAATAAATCAGAGGAGAAATGTGAATCTTCTACCTTCCCCTGTGCTTTTTAAAAAAGCAAAAATGTCAAAAAATGCCTTTTATCTTCCAAGGGTTAAGGTTATTTCACCAAGAAAATGTTCCTCCTTTTTTGTGCTCCGTTTCTGTAGTTGCCCAGTAACCTTGGTTTTGAGGTGGAGGCTCGAGGAAATGGACAAGGAATACTGGAGGTACTATGATATTTATTTCTGCAAAGTATTTATCCACATTGTATTATTTGTCAAACAGAAAACAGCAGGTGTTTTTCCAGCATCGTTTTTCTGAGTAATTTTCCCCTCATGTTTTTGTAAAGGTTGTGACTTATTATAACCAGCTGCATGAGGTGGAAGAGAAAATGCCCTGTGAGCACTTCGATCTGAATGTCACTATTGAAGAATCAAGCGGTAAACACAGGTTTTAACACTATTGCAGGCTGTAGGTACTTTGATCATTTTCTGCTCTGTGACTCTGCCTTGATTGATTGATATGTCTGTAATTTTGTAAATATGCTGCTGCCTGTCTTGGCCAGGACATTCTTGCAAATGACATTCTAATCTTAATGAGATTTTTCTGGTTAAATAAAGTTCATAATAATTATTATCATTATTTGTACATGAAATCATTTCCAGTTCAATTTCGGCTGGATGTCAAAGACGATGCTATGCAGCGTGTATTTTGATAGACGTCTACACTAAATAGAAGAGGTGTGCTTTAACTCACATGTCCAGCCATAATTATCAATTGCTGTATTATGGACCATTTTAGCAAGTTTCCCATCTCTGCTCTAATTGGTTCCCCCTTTTTATTTTCCTGAATTTGCTGCCACCCCAAAGCTATTGTTTAGGCCTAATATGGCATTAACTGTCCAACTTTGAGGGCTGAAACAGTCAAGTCCCACTGACCTTTCAAGGCAAAGATATCATGGAAAAAAGGCTTGTAACATTTGAGGATACAGGGGTAGAGCACCCTTAAATCAATTAGTGTTTTTGCTCCTTTGGAAGGAAGTTTGAGTTTTTAAATGTAAAGTTTGGCTACACGGTAACTGCTTCAATTTAGGAAGGACCACTTAAACCTATACAGACTTCTCCTATGAGGCTGGGCCTCAGAAAGCTTCTCCTTTTATGGGCGGCCTGGGATGTGAATAAACTTTAAAATTATAAAAGCACTTAGAGAGCGCAGACCTCCATCAAGCAGCTCAGGTACAGCAGTAGCTTTTCCACCACCCCTGTAAAAGAACCAGTTCTGGATCGTCATGCTCTGATTGGACGGCCGAGTCGTGGCTCATGTCTCTGCATGTGGAGAGCTCCTCTGGAGCTCCGCTGGCATTGCAAGGGAAGCTGGGAAATGGAGTTACATAGGCTTGAAAAATGTTGATGTCAGTTTGAAAATAAATTATAATTCCCATAATGAAGTAAAGGAGGTGAAATCCTCACAGCAGCCAGGAGGAATAAATGGGATTTAATGAACTTTAATGTTTTTTGTGACAACAATCCGGATCGGATCCAGATGGAATTTCTCCTTGATGATAGAGACATGGACCTCATCATTCATTCATTCATTTTCTATACCGACTATCCCTTTCGGGGTTGCGGGGGGCTGGAGCCTATCCCAGCTGTCACTGGGCGAGAGGCGGGGTACACCCTGAACCGGTCGCCAGTCGATTGCAGGGCAACGTATAGAGACAGACAACCATTCACGCTCACACTCATACCTAAGGGCAATTTAGAGTGACCAATTAACCTAATGAGCATGTTTTTGGTCTGTGGGAGGAAGCCGGAGTTCCTGGAGAGAACCCAGAACACAGGAAGGCCCTGCCTGAACGGGAATCAAACCGGCGACCTTCTTGCTGTGAATTTTTAAAAATTTGTCCCAATGCTAACCAATGGGATGTTTTTGAAACTCTGGTAATTTTTGCATCCAATCAAATGGCTGGATCACCTACAAAATCTTTTAAGTGAGGCCATTACCAGCATCTCCTGAAAATTTCAGCAAAATCTGTCCCGTAGTTTTTGCATAATCTTGCTAACAAACAGACAAA
>JBAMNC010001348.1:542500-560000 GCA_037902135.1 Cetoscarus ocellatus | reverse complement strand
GACATCTGGTCTGCCACTGGCTTTTGATCACAGGTCTAAAAACTCCCCTTTCTGAACAGAACAACCGCTCTGTAGCTCTCAAAACAGCACAAACACTCTGTGCCACTGACTTTAGACTAGTGCAGTCAATTTCTGAGTTCTCAAGGTAGGAACACACCAGCTTTGTGCCTGACCACTCCTCATTTTCAGACAAACACTCACCTGGACACAAACATGCGTGCACGATCATTCAGCCATTTTAACAGTGCAAACATGCGGCATATCAGTAACACAAGCATCAGGTGGAAATTAGAGAAGACACCTGCGCTACCTGCCAAAACACCAGACCTCAGGCATATGACGCCAATCATCTTTTTAATGCATAAATTCTAAAAACAGTTTTTGCTGACATTGTTTTTGTCCTTATGATACTCTGATTGTTTTTTCTGTCCTCTGTCTTCTTCTCAGGTATCTCACAAGGAGCCAGAGATCCTGATCTTCAGGCTCCAGCAGAGCTTTAAAGTTGGCCTCCTGCAGCCGTCCTCAGTTACTGTTTATGAATACTACACCCCTGGTAAGGTCCTTACCCATTGACTGGGAGTCAATGGGTAGTGTTAGCCTGCCTCTGCCTACAGTTGACAAATAAATTTTCAGCAACTCTAAACATTCCTGTGTGCTTGTTTTTTTCGCTACATTATGTTACAGTATCTATATTTCTACTTGTAAAGAGAAGCTTTGTTTTGTTGACCTACTTACAAACATGTCCATGGTGGTGTGCGCATTCGCCCTTCAGTTTAGTTTCTGAAGTATTTCTTTCAAAAATTACATGGAGTGCTAATCTTTGTCCAAAAATAATATAACGTAACATAATGCTGTAAAGAAGCGAGCCACAACAAGCACACAGGATGTTTTAGAGTTGCTGAAGAGTTTGTCTGATGACTGTAGACAGAGGCAGGCTAACACTACCCATTGACTCCCAGTGTTTGAGCTAAGCTAATTAGCGGTAGATGAGCTCTGCCTGTCTCTTCCTTGTTACTGTAAGCACAGTTGAAAGAATAGTGTCTATCTGCTTGTCATGGACTCTGGGGTGATGCAAGACTCAAAAGCAAAAAAAAATGTTGGCGTATCCCTTTAAGAACTTTTTGAGTGATGGGGAATGAGAGGATACTGCCCTGTTTTACAATGTTAACAAATCCTTATATAAAGTCCTGGGTCTGCATCTGGTTTGGGAGCAGTGCCAGAATCTAATCAGTTCTTCCTTTTACCATGACCAACATTCCCTGAAAATTTAATCAAAACCTGTTCATAACATATTAACTTATCCTGTTCACAAGCTAAAAGGTTAAAAACCTTTAGATGAGCTTATAGTTTAATTTGTTCAGTTTAATTTGATGTGCATTGTGTTTATTTTGTGAAAGATTATGTTGCTCTTGATACAGTGTGTTTCAGATATCACTACTAGAGCCTAATTGGTCTATTAGCTCTCAAGGTTAAGTATTTTCAAAAAAATTAAAAAATAAAATAACAATGGAGCATGCACATGTCACAGTCAGTAATCAGGTAGAGACACATTTGTGGTTCAGGATGGGGCTGAAGGTGTTAACCCCTCTGTCTCTGTGCATCAGATCACCGCTGCAGTCGAACCTACAACCCCAGAGAGGACAGAGAGGAGCTCTCACAGATCTGCTTGGACAACGTCTGCCGCTGCACTCAGGGTGAAGCACTCATGACTGTAATATTAGAGGAATTTTAGTCAAGGCTGTTGGTTATTAACTGTTCTTTTATGTGCTTTAAATCTCCAGGTGACTGCTGCATCTCCAAAACAGAAACCGAAAACTTCCTCAGCAAAGAAAGAGAGACATTTGCCTGCAAGAGCCTACACCATGGTGCGATGCACTCATAGATGCTCACACCACGTATCAGATAAGACACAGGCTCTGCAGTTCTTCATCTTTGAACCAGAGAACATCAGCTCATGTCTTCTCCTCTCTTGTTTCAGTGTTCCAGGTGAAGGTACTGAATGTTGAACAGAGTTACTACGACAAATACGAGATGGAGATCACACAAGTTATCAAGCTGGGTGAGTCGATCTTTATGAATACCTGTTTTTTTTTAAAACTCTGAGTCCCCCCGCAAATATAACTCTATAAGGTATCACTGTAATAACATTTGTGCTTCATGGATTGATTTAGGGGTACGTTATCGAGCAGTGCAAACATTTCCAATGCTAACTCGTCTTTTGAATCTCTTCTTTCTACCATCCAGGTGAGGAGGCTGGAGTTGAAGTGGGACAAAAGAGGTTTTTCATGTCTCATGGAGGCTGCAGAGAAGATCTCAACCTAAAGCAGGGCTCCCTGTACCTCATCATGGGCCCCAAAGAGGACCAGTGGAACACGGATGATGAAACCAGCAAGTAAGAGAAACAAAACATCACCGATTATAGTTTAAAAAAGGAGGAAAAAACATTCCTGGGGGAGTGATCTTTGGAATAACTTGGTATTAGAGCTGGGAGGGTGGGTCTGAGGGGGACTGGTATTATAGAGGGCTCTGTTTTGATGGTGTGAAGCGTTGTCTGAATGTTAAGCCCAGGCTTGTTTGAACCCAAGAACAAGACACAAATTCAGAAAAGACAAATACTGGTGTAAAGAATATTTATTACAATATGTTGAGAGAGGGGAGTCATTTGAATGGGGGAATGGGCTAAGTTGAGCAGGTGGGTATCTTGGGGGGGCAGACTAGACTGTGTCCTTTGTACAATCTGGGGAATCCAGAGGGCTGAGCTGAGCTGAGCTGAGGATGTCCAGAGCTGAGAGGTCAATCAGAGGCCTGTGGATGAGGTGACTGAATTGTTCAAAGATCCAGAGTTGGGTGCTGAAGCCGGAGTGGGAATGAGGCAGGAGCTGAGCCAGAGAACTGCAAGAGATGGAAAGGATTTCAGTACAAAAAAGCCAAAAACAGAAGCTATTTTTCTAAGAGACTGGAATGAGACTGTATGAGAAAGAGTCTATCATCTGGCAGCGTGGTGGAGCTGGAGCCCAGTATTTGTAGCAGAGTTGATTGAAGATTGAGCACAGCTGAAGCTGCAGCCCAGCTCCTGCACACCAGGTCCCACTCCTGCAATCAAGCACCCACAAACACACACACACACCCCCCCACACCCAAACACACACACACCCACACAGACACTCTGCTGCAGGAGTCGGGCTGAGGGCATGACACTAAAGTAGTGTTTCTCAAACACACTGCTGATCCATAAGGCAGGTCTGGAGGTAGAAATTTGAGCAACCAGAGTCAAAACTACAAATAACTTTAGCAAAGTGCATTGTTTTTTTATACAGCTGCAAATTTAGTATCCTTTAACAGTCTTCATGAAACTGTCAAGGGAACATCTTTCGCAGTTAGTAGAACTTGAAGGTGTGGAAAGTTATGACTTATTCCCTCTCCTATTTGTAAGTCCCTTAAATATTATTAAATGTGGCCCATAGAGTTAAAGTGTGTTGGTGAATTTTTGAATTTTAACCAAGTTATATATATATATATATGTATATATAGTATATATACATATATATATATGACTGGGGCAGGGCACGATGATGTGCCTTAAAGGGTCAGTTTAGGTTTTTTGCATTAGGGTTGCTAGAGGCCCATGGCTCTATCAATATGAGTGCCAGTACATGAACTTGTGAGCTTTGTCCCTGTGGGGAGATATCCAGGGGTGGACAGAAGCCAGTATGTAGCAGTATATGGTGCCACTGAAAGCCTCATAATTAACCTGCTAATAGGTTAAAACTACTAAAAAAACTGCATTTGCTCAACAAAACGGTGCAGTCAGATTGTTTACAGTGTTTAACTTTTCCTTGACAAAGCCCTTGTGTTGAGAACTTCAGTGTGTTGGGGCATTGGGGTTATGTATCCCTTCACCATCAGCTGGTCAGATAGTCAGAGGAAACAACAAACACTCACTTCACTAAAACTGAACTAAAACAGTGATTTTGACTCTAGCAGGAACAAAGTCCCATTAGTCGTGGATACGAGAGGATATCTTAATGAAGTGGAGCACACAGATGGAGTCACAGGTAGAAAGAGGGACGTAGAACGGAGGAACAGGACAGATCACAGGTTACCTGGTGGTGAAGATGAACTGTGAGCCCATGTTTACAAGCTTGGAGGTCCACTGCTGTCATGAGTGGGATTTAGTGACATGGCTCCTCCTGGACCTTCATCTGAACTCTTTAGTTTCGGTAAGCCTTCAAATTGCTGTCGTGTGTCGTAGTCCTGATCAGTAAAATGGACACTGCACAAAAAACACTCTGTCGCTGCAAAGTGGGGAGTTTTCTGATGTCACTATTTAAGACAAGAAGTGAAATTTATATCCAGGGTGTTAGATTTTTATTGGTTTGTGTGACTGCTAACTGACCCGCTGCAGCCTGCAGTACTCTAACAAGGGGAGTTGATGACGGAAGGATACGCAGTCCTTCACTGCATCACAAAAACCTTCTTAACACAGGGGCCTTGATAAACACTGTAAGCAATCTTACTGTATCGTATTGTTGAGCCAACATAGTTTTTTCAGGAGTTTTAACCTATAAGTGGGCTAATATGGAGGCTTTTGTTGGCACCATGTACTGCTATGTACCAGTCCACCCCCATTTATCTCCTCCAGGACAAAGCTCGCAAGTTCCAAGGCACTAACAGCAGAATATCTTCAGTTATTGGTGTGTATGCTTAAATTGGTTTTGATTTTTGGGAAAAGTGACAGCCGTATTATTTTGTAAATAAAGACCCAATTTTGGGAATCATGTAGTTTAGGACGTGTACTCCAGCTTAGTCTATATCAATCAAACTCAGCTGTCCGTCCTATCTCTTCTCACACTTCTCAGGTTCATCTACATGTTAGGAAAGGACACCTGGGTGGAGCGCTGGCCTTCGTCTGCAGAGTGCTCTGGTGATCTCAGCCAGCAGGCAAAATGCAAGAGCCTGGATGACACTGCATATGAACTGTCTGTCAACGGCTGTAGAGATGTCATACTGGAAAGACTGTAAATAAATGTGCATCACAAAGAAACAGTTTGAACCCAGCCTCTGCGGTTTGGTCAAACTAAAACGTTATCTTTGGTGAGGCAAGTGAGGTCACTGCTAACCAGAGCTGAGAAGCATTGGAAAAAAAAGTGACACGGCGATGCATTTATCCTTTTGCAATAAACATTTTTCTAAATAAAAAGAAACTTCAAAATATCAATTCAGTCATCATTTTTTAAATGTATCTTTTTTTATCAAAGAGTTATTTTTTTTTCTTTTTTGGCTTTTCAAGATATTCCTTGATTTCAGAGTTAAAGGGGTATGCCCACTTTTTTTTTTGGTTTTGTGTCTTGCCTCACTCCTGAGTCCATGACAAGAAAATAGACACCATTCTTTTGACTGTGTGTGAAGTAACAAGGAAGAGACCAGCAGAGCTCGCCCATAATTAGCTGAGCTCAAACAGTGGGAGTCAATGGGAAGTGTTAGCCTGCCTCTGCCTGCAGTCATCAGATAAACTCTTTGTGACGGCCCCTGTTCATATATTTAAAGAGGACTTAATCATATCTGTTCTCTCCAAGGTGACTGCACTGGCTTGGAAAAATCATTCAAATGTGGAGCACCTGGGCCCGCTGCTCCACCTTCTCTATAAAAGCTGGCCTTCAGTGACCTGTGTCTCTCGCTCTGATCCCTGTTCTCTATGTCCCAGCTCCACGCACATTTATTTAGTTTGTTCTTTGTCAGTGCACCTTCAACATCTCGCACCATCATTTTCATACACGCACCACGCACACACTACTGACTACAGACAATACATACTACATACTTATATTTATATTGATTCGCTTTACTTTCATTTGTAATATATTATTTGATTATTTTGAAACACACTCCTCCCGTCTTTTTGTCATGGCCATTGAGCCAGGTTGTGACACACTGTTGTGATGCATTTTTTTTTATCTCGTTGCATTATCTATTTTTAGACTAAGATTAGCACTTTCAATCAATCAATCAATCAATCAAACTTTATTTGTGTAGCACTTGTCATACAAAAAATTTGTAGCTCAAAGTGCTTCACATAAAAAAAAATTTTTGCTTGTAAGTTGGTCAACAAAGTAAAGCCTCTGTTTAAGAGTAGAATCTTAGTCTAAAACTAGAAAACTGCATTTCCTTGCAGCAAATGCATTGATAGGCTGAGTCTGAATGCAGAAAACTGTGAAATGAAATAGCTAAAAGCAGTGCAAACAAAGCTGAAAATGTGAAAATGTGACATAAATAGTTAGAAGCATTAAAGGAAAGCTGAAAACAGTAAAACATGTGGGATAAAAATGTTTAAAGTTGGGAGAGAAAGCTTAAAATGAATAAATGTGAAATAAAATTACAGAAAGCTGCAGAAATGTTTGCCCACCCTGAAGAAGTTGTAATCAATGGTCAAAACAGTTTAATTTGTAAGGCCTAAAATGACAAAGACTGTAATCAGTAGCAGAATTGTCAAATATGTCATGATATATGCATTGTAAAGGAAGAAAAAAGTAAAGTTTATGTGAGCAAAAGGTTGAACAAGTCACCTGTGACATCCAGACTGACAGGAAAGCAGCAAGATGCTCAGCAGCAAACAGCTGCATTTATCAACAGTCTTCATTGAACACACACAGAGAAAACTTATAAATGCCTTGACTGGGAATCAATCCCGCATCTCTGGGGGGAAAGTCAGCTATGTTTCCGCTTAGCCACACGGCACTTACATGTCCACAAAAGAGGAGCAAAGTATTTGATGTTACTGGTGTGCGTTTAGAGACCGCTGGAGTGAATGGAATCTTTAGGGGAAAGAAGCTGTTGCTGTGCCAAAACCGTGATAGCTATCAATTGCACCCTGAGCATCCCAAGAATCTACTGAAAATACTGATGTAATTTTTATGTCTGTACTGTAGAAAATGTTGACACAATTGCTTGTTAAAAACGGGCTTCACGTAAATCAATCAGCTCTCTGGACCTGAAGTTTTAGAATAAGAGTCGACGGAAGAGTTTGTCACATACTCGTCGCTCTGAAGCTCACTGAGACAGAATGATGTCAATGTAGAGTTTGAAGCAAATTTCAGGTGAAAGAAGAGAAGTGCACCAACGTCTTGATGTATAACTCATGTCTGTGGAGTAAAGTTTGAGGCTTTTATTACAGTTTTTCGGTGACAAAGTTTGGAAACATTAGGCAGAGCTGCCGCTCTGACTGGTCATGTGACTCGTTGTGAGAGCGGAGAGGTTTTGGCTCAAACCTGAAAACTTTGTGTTGCTTAAACAGTGATATCTCAAAAACTGTAGAAGATAGCAAAAAGCTGAACACGTAAAAATATTTGAGAGATCAGTGAAACTGTCAAAGCAAGAATGAAGTCTGTAGGTGGAAGTTTGCCAAATCTGTAAAGTGTGAAATTTGAAGCAGTTTTCAGCAGAACTGCAGAAATCTTCCATATTCAATGGAAAAAATCTGCGGCAAGTATTTTTACTGTAAAAACTATAACAGTTAAGCATGTGAAAATTATAAGCACACTTCTGCTCAACATGCTGCACTGCTCAAATTTTTTTACAGTTAAAACAGAGGAAATTTGAAGGGTGTGAAAGGTGCCAAAATACGTACGGAAGAATAAGAATAAGAATTAGAAAAATTGCATTTCCTTGCAGCAAATGTCAAAGCTGTCAGAGTCGAGTGCACTGCCGCGTAGTATTTTCTTGTGAAATGAATGTGAAAGCCTATATTTCTCACTAACCTTGCGCATTGTTTTCCATTTCTCTGTCATGACGCTGGAGACTGAGGACGAGGAAGAGGTGTTGCTCTGCCTGCTGACTTTGCAAAGCACTAACATGAAGAGGCGGAGGCAGTGTGACAATTAATGTGGGTCGATGATAAAGCTGGGGACTTCCAGGTATACGACCTAATGTTGTGCCTAAACCGTGATAGCTATCAAAAAAAGGACTGCACCGTGAGCATCACGAGAACCAGCTTAAACGATTGATGTAAGTTTTATGTCTGTACTGTACAAAATGTTGACATGAGAGCAGTTTAAAAACAGGCTTGAAAGTGAAGCTGTCGGCGTATATCAGCCTACATTTCCCACAATCCTTTGCGCATGTCTGTGTTATTAGGCTGCACAGTGAGGACGAGGGCCAGCTGACTTTGCAAAGCAGTAACACGAAGAGAGGGACCTGGTGTGACATTTAATGTGGATGTGAAATTACATGGCGAGCAGTGTTTTGTGTGACAGCAGTGCTTGGAGCGGACTCGGCACTGTCGTATGGTGTTGGCGTACATCAGCCTACATTTCCCACAATCCTTTTCGCATGTCTGTGTCATGACGCTGTACACTGAGAAGATGAGGAGATAGAGGTGGTGTTACGCCAATGAAATATTTGGGTCTCACGAGCAATGCGTGACAGCTGGCAGGTGTGAATTTTTGAGGGCTAAAATGGCAAAGACTGTAATGAGTAGCATGCGTGTTTACGTATGCTCTGAAATATGCATGATAGTATAAAATAGTCTATACCAGGAATCAAACCCCAGTCTCCAGATAAACTGATGAGCATGCAAACCGCTCAGCCACTTCACTATGACACACCTGCCCATACAGTAGCAGACTATGTAATGATGCTGTAAGCTTGTACAGAGCGGTGAAGTTAAGCTGGGTACTTCTGGGTATACGGGCTAATGCTGTGCCAAAACCGTGATAGCTATCAAAAAAAGGACTGCACCGTGAGCATCACAAGAACCAGCTTAAACGATTGATGTAAGTTTTATGTCTGTACTGTACAAAATATTGACATGAGAGCAGTTTAAAAACGGCCTTCCAAGTGAAGCGATCAGCTCTCAGCATTTCAACTTAAAAAGAATAAGTTGAACCTCGGATTCAGGAGGAGCAATGTGGTTTTCGTCCTGGCCGTGGAACTATTGACCAGCTCTATACCCTCCACAGGGTCCTCGAGGGTGCATGGGAGTTTGCCCAACCAGTCTACATGTGTTTTGTGGACCTGGAGAAGGCATTCGACCGTGTTCCTCGTGGGGTCCTGTGGGGGGTGCTCCGGGAGTATGGGGTAGCGGACACCCTGATACGGGCTGTTCATTCTCTGTACGACCGGTGCCAGAGCCTGGTCCGCATTTCTAGCAGTACATCAGAGCCGTTTCCAGTGAGGGTTGGACTCCGCCTGGGCTTCGCTTTGTCACCGGTTCTGTTCATTACTTTTATGGTCAGAATTTCTAGGCGCAGCCAGGGCGTTGAGGGGTTCCGGTTTGGTGACCTCAGGATCGGGTCGCTGCTTTTTGCAGATGATGTGGTCCTGTTGGCTTCAGACCGAGACCTACAGCTCTCACTTGATCGGTTCACAGCTGAGTGTGAAGCGGCTGGGATGAGAATCAGCACCTCCAAATCCGAGTCCATGGTCCTCGCCCAGGGGAGGGTGAAGTGCCCTCTCCGGGTCGGGGATGAGATTCTACCCCAAGTGGAGGAGTTCAAGTACCTTGGGGTCTTGTTCATGAGCGGAGGAAGGATGGACCGGGAGATCGACAGGCGGATTGGTGCGGCGTCGGCAGTGATGCGGACTCTACACCAGTCCGTCGTGATAAAAAGGGAACTGAGCCGCAAGTTGAAGCTCTCGATTTACCACTCGATCTTCGCTCCTATCTTCACATATGGTCACGAGCTTTGGGTAGTGACCAAAAAAACACAATCGCGAGTACAAGCGACCGAAATGAGTTTCCTTCGCAGGGTGTCCGGACCCTCCCTTAGAGACAGGGTCAGAAGCTCGGTCATCTGGGAGGGGCTCGGAGTAGAGCCGCTGCTCCTCCGCATTGAGAGGAGCAAGATGAAGTGACTCGGCCATCTAGTTAGGATGCCTCCTGGACGCCTCCCTGGTGAGGTGTTCCGGGCACGTCCCACTGGTAGGCGGCCCCGGGGAAGACCCAGTACACGCTGGAGGGACTATGTCTCTCAGCTGGTCTGGGAACGTCTCGGGATCCCCCGGGAGGAGCTGGACGAAGTAGCTGGGGAGAGGGAAGTCTGGGCTTCCCTGCTCAGGCTGCTACCCCCGCGACCCGACTACGGATAAGCGGAAAAAGATGGATGGATGGATGGAAGTTGAAATGCTGAGTCAGCATTTCAACTTATTAAAGTAGAAGAACAGTAAGTTGAAATGCTGACTCAGCATTTCAACTTTGTTAGATAATGTAACATAACGCAGTAAAAAAACAAGTCACAACAAGCACACACGACTGTTTAGAGTTGCTGAACAGTTTATCTGATGACTGTCGGTAGAGGCAGGCTAACACTTCCCACTGACTCCCAGTGTTTGAGCTGGGGGATTTAGCGGTGGGCGAGCTCCGCCCGTCTCTTCGTTGTTACTTCAATGCACAGTTGAAAGAATGAAGTCTATCTGGTTGGCATGAACTCAGGAGTGAGGCAAGACACTAAACCAAAAAAGTTGGCGTATCCCTTTAACCCCCTCCTACTTCCATCAGTAAACACTAGATGCAATGCCATTGCACCAACTTATATCCATCGAAGGAGGAAAGAAGGAAGGACCTCATTTTTCACAGTCCCACATTTTGCAGCGTCACCTTTACAACTTACATACAAACATTTTACACAAGTCCCTAGAACAGTCTAATACACTTAAAATGTGATATTTCTCACATGAATTAAAGTTATTAGTTAGATTGTTATTGAGCAAAAACAATTGTTCGCTAATGGCGGTTACCTGGATCACCACCAAAATCTCATCATTTTTAGTGGGGCCATTACCTACATCTCCGGAAAATTTCAGCAAAATCCATTCACTAGATTTTGGGTACTCTTGCTAACAAACAACAAAAAGCATATGCCGGCAAAAACATAACCTCCTTGACGGGGGTAATTAACATGTTCATTTTCTTAAGACAAAAATCATACCAAATAACTCTAAAAGTAAATTCACTTAAATTTATTTAACTTGAAAAACAACAGCATGGCCTTGGCTTATATGTATTTTGTTGGAGATATGAAAAATTATAAAAGTTAGGTTGTTTATCAGGATTTGCACAAATAACAAAACGTATACGTTTGATATTTCTTGTTTGCTACAGACCTTATTATCAGCCGTGACACACCATCCCTGTGCCAGTATATTGTAGTGGCTGGTGCATCTCTCCTCATCAAACCTAATTCATTCGATCAATCCTCGTTATGTCCATGATGTTCCCAAAGCCTAAAACCCGAGGATGTTGAAGTCCCATCAGCTCATCGTAGTCCCGGGGATCCACCCCTCCCCACCACCGAACACAAGCCCACCACGCTCCTCCGACTCCTCCTGCGTGCCACAGCTCCACAGAGCCCAGCCGATGTGTCAACACACCGATCATCACTCCCATCCTTCACAAGCTCTCAGGCCACCCTGCAGCCAAACGACCAACTAAAATGCCTTCTCTTGAACTTACTAGAACTAAAACAAACTTTCCCTCATCAGCCTCAGCTTCGTCGATAACCCACTTCTGGATGATGTCATTGCACATCAACCACGCTTCAACGATCCTCGTTAAAGGTAAAGTCTGAGTTAATCAATATTATCACCGCAAAACATCTATACGTTGTCAAAGAAACAAAAGAGATGAACCAACAACTATTAAATAAACTTTAAAAAAATATATATATAATAAATAAATAAATTCAGAATAATAACAAGACTAATAAAGATAAGAATAACAATCAACAATGAAACTTACTTTTATTGCCCTCCTTCAGCACAGTTTAGGCCTCGACACAAACTCATTGGGTAAAAGCAGTAAACCAATGACAGCCTAACATAATCCATTTATTTTCTTTTGTTGATTTAGTATTCAGTTCCCATCTAACCACACTGCTCTCTACTTATTGTATTGTATAACATCATCAGATCTTTTCATTCATGTCATTAAACCATATCATACCACAGCTTCAGTGTAACATGGTGTCATATCTTCAATCACATTGCATCACATTGCCTCATAAAATGGCATCGCATCTTATCAAATTGTATCATATCATCCGTATCGTACCACACAGTATCGCATCATTCCCGTATAACACTAAAAAGGAAAAATTTGTTGCTCTGTACTAGTGACATGCGCAATGACAATAAAAGTTTATTGATTAGATTGATTTGATCGATTAAAATCATATTGAATAAAATCATATCTTTCTACATTATGTTGTATCATTACTCATCAAATCATGTTAAATGCTTTTGCATCATTTCTTCTTATTAAATTGCATCGCACTTCATTCAACTGTACATGTCACTGTTTCATCGTATCACATAGTTCCGTATAACACTAAATTATATCTAATCAAATCATATTGTCGTACGTTATATTATATTGTTACTCATCAAATTATGTAAATTGATTTGCATCATTATTCTCATTAAATGGGATTGTATCTTTTTCAACCGTACATCTTAAATCGTTTCATTGTATAGCATGTTCCCGTATAACACCAAATTATATAAAATCAAACCATATCGCCATACATGGTATCGTATCGTATCGTCGGCTCATCAAATCATATCAAATAGATTTGCCTCATATCTCTCCTTATAAATGGCTTAAATTTTATCAGTCATACATCTTACATTGTTTTATCGTATCACACTGTTCTGTATAACACTAAATTTACAGTGATTCACATCGCTCTATGTTCTATCGCATGGTTACCCATCAAATCATGTCAAATCAAGTTGTGTCATTTCTTTATTAAATGGCATTGTATTTTATGCAACAGCACATGTAACATTGTTTCATCGTGTCATATGGTTCCATATAACACTAAATTATATCGAAACAAACCTTTTATCCGCTCTACATCATATCGTATCATGGCTCATCAAATCATATCAAATAGATTTGCCTCATATCTCTCCTTATAAATGGCTTTAAATTTTATCAGTCATACATCTTGCATTGTTTTATCGTATCACAGGGTACTGTATAACACTAAATTTACATTGATTCACATCGCTCTACATTCTATCTCATGGTTACTCTTCAAATCATGTCAAATCAAGTTGTGTCATTCTTTATTGAATGGCATCGTATTTTATGCAACAGCACATGTATCATTTTTCATCGTTATATGGTTCCATATAATACACTAAATTATATCGAATCAAACCTTTTCGCTCTACATCATATCATATTATGGCCCATCAAATCATATCAAACGATTTGCATCATATCTCTCTATAATGGCATCATATCTTATCAATCGTACATCTTACGTCGTTTCATCGTATCACACCGTTCCGTACAGGCCAGCTGACAGTCTTGGCTGCGCCCGAGTTTGGCCCTCTCCTCCGGGGGGTTGGGCCCCTCCCGCTTCATGGTGCCACATTCCATTAACATCAGAACGGGGACAAGGGAAGTGGGAATGACATCATCTCTGACTTATCAGCGTTCCAGTTACAAAGTCAAAAGGTTTGGTGAGGATTCCCCGACTCCCAGTGCGAAATTCCGACTTCGGGGGCGTTCCAGGTGAAATTTCCCACTCGGAAATCCAGGCTTCCCAGTACAACTGGAGCGCAGTATGAGTCTGACCCTCCACTCCGGAGCAGCAGGCCCCTCCCACTTCACCGTCACTCTCTCTCCCTCTCCGGTACCAAGTCTGTCCCTTCACTCCAGGGCAGCGGGCCTCCCCCTACCCTGGGCCTGGGACAACAGACCCGTTTGTCCCCCCCATCGGTGGCGTGATTCTGTACAACACTAAATCTTATTGAATCAAACTATTTTGCTCCATGTCTTATCGTATCGTTACTCATCAATCACGTCATATTGATTCAAATCATATCGTTCTCATAAAATCATATCACATCTTCCATACAATATCATACAATATCCAAAATAGTATTCGATCGTATCGTTCCATACATTCCACTTTCATATCATATCCCGGCACCAAGATAAAAGTGCCCGTGCAGACTAAAATCAGCAATCTTCAAGGGCCACCCAGTGGGGCTCCAGGCACCGGTATGTCATCATCGGCCATCAAAGGACTTATCTAATCGTACTGCTTCATATGTTTCACTTCATATCAGATCCTGGCACTGAGATATCAGTGCCCGTGCCGACTACAATCAACAATCACCATGGGCCACCCAGTGGGGCCCCAGGCGCCGGTATGTCATCATCGGCCATCAAAGGACTTATCTAATCATACTGCTTCATACGTTTCACTTCATATCAGATCCTGGCACTGAGATACCAGTGCCTGTGTCGACTACAATCAACAATCACCATGGGCCAACCAGTGGGGCTTCTGGCACCGGAACGTCATCATCGGCCACCAAGGTCATATCAGTAGGGGCACCTGGCACCGAGATGACAGTGCCCTTGCCGGCCACCTTCATCAACCAAACAGGGCAATACTCATATGGGCACCCGGCACCAGGTCGTCAGTGCTCTTGCTGGCTACAATCAACAATTATCGAGGGTCACCCAGAGGAGTCTCCTGGAACCAGGACGTAATCATTGGCCACCAAAAGTCATATGAGGTGGGGCACCTGGCACTGGGATGTCAGTGCCCATGCTGGCTACAATCAACAATCATCGAGGGTCACTCAGAGGAGTCTCCTGGAACTGGGACGTCATCATCAGCCATCAAGGTCACATCAGTTGAGGCGTCTGGCACCGGGATGTCAGTGCCCGTGCTGGCTACAATCAACAATCATCGGGTGCCACTCAGTGGAGGCTCATGGACTTAGGATGCCATCATCAGCCTTCAAAGTTCATATCAGTTGGGGCAACCGGCACTGGGATGTCAGTGCCCTTGCCAGCCACCGTCATCAACCATACAGAGCAATTCTAGTATGGGCACCTGGCAACGAGATGTCAGTGCCTCAGTTGCCTACCATAAAACATATGCTGTCTCGTCAGCGTTCTTTGGGGATTCTAAAATAATCAGCATCATGGTTAGAAATACAAATAGAATTGGCCAGATCGTCTCGCCGGTTTTCAAAAACATTTTCGCCTTAGCTGAAATAATTTGTCGGTTCTTGGCACATTATAGACATTTATCCAGAATCAATCGATCAATTTTGATTGCGTACAAAAATAAACCAGTCATTCTACCAGTCAATTAACAAAGTTCCATCGTCGGTCACTGCAAACCCTTTACTGCTTCTCAGTCATTCATATCGTTTCCATAACTTGCATCGCTGTTAACAAACAACATTTCTACAGTAGAAATTCATTGAAGTCAACATAGTCTTTTACACATCAAGTCATGCTCTTGCTTAGAGTTAAGAACTGTTTAAAATATCATAGCCGTCCTCCTCAAAAAGTGTATCCATCGACTTGTCGTACTCATCTAAATCAATTTACATACTACAATCCAACTATCATCTCACCGATCAAGCTGCTCATCCATCAGTCATCCAGCCTTTAGAACTCTGTTAAATTTCCACTTGGTTCGGGCGTTACTTGTGCCTCACAGGCTATTCTCTCCCAGTCTCTTCTAATAACAAGTAAGAATACTACTTATATCGAGCTTGGGACTACACGCTCACCACAACGATGTCTATCCCAATTTAGTCGAGCTCTCATCATCTCAGTATCTTTTGTAACTGGAGGCTTTTGGGGGTTCGTCGTGCCCGGGGGCTACAGCGGATTCCCAGAGAAGTTTCCTCAAACCGTCATCGGCTTCACATATCTGCTATGTTGCTTATTATCCACTATACGTAATAAATAATTGTCAAACTCATCCTGTTGATGGTGTGCTCCTTACTCGTGAAGTGGAGCTAATAGCAGAATTTCAGGAGGAGGACCACACCTCAACCACACCTCTTCCTGCGTTCCTATAAATTCTAACCCGACCATTTCCTCCCTTGTTTTCACTCACTCAACGCACCCCTCTCGCCCACCCCTTTCTTTAAACTTTCTTTTTTCCTTCTTTCCGTAGGGCCTTGTAAAGAGGGTTCATCGTGCCCGGGAGCTATGGCGAATTCCCCGAGAAGTTTCCCCAAACCGTCTTCGGCTTCACGTATCTGCTATGTTGCTTATTATCCACTATAGTTAATAAATAATTGTCAAATTCATCCTGTTGATGATGTGGTCCTTACTCATGAAGTCACTTAATATGTCTGATAATACTGAAGGTATCCGCCTAAAAGTCCAGTAAGAAACATTCACATGACATTGCACACATCACAAAGCACGTTTCATCAGGATAATGACAATCATGCACAATCACCATGAGAAACGGGAATGCGTGACCCGGGCTTAAGAGATTTATCTGATATTAAAATCCACCTTAAAGGAGCTGCAGTTGCTCATGTCCACCAACAGGGAGAGTTTTCTAAAAAGTGTGGGCTACTGGAGACTGGACTTCAGGAGGCTTCCTCTCCTCAAACAGGGACTTTTCTGCTTGCTGTGAAAAACTAATGTCTCATATCAGCGTTTCTCCTGTCCATTGTTTCTCCTGTGAGGGATACACCAACTTTTGATTTAATTAAGTCACAGAATGAGCAGTCTTGAATAAGAAAATGAAAATGCAGTTTGGATGATTTAGTATTATTTTATTTATGAATCAAAGAATGCAGATTTATTCTGAAAATGAAAAAGCATTTCTGTTAATCCATTTTTATTTGGATTATGGTCAATACTTGCTTCCATAGAAAACCACTGATTTAAGCCTTCCAGGTTGATTAAAGGTGTTCAAGGCGCAGCTGAATTTTGACTTTTTTATTTTTCATTTTGTTTTATTTGACCTTTATTTAACCAGGAAGTCCCATTAAGATTAAAAATCTCTTTTACAAGAAAGACCTGGCCAAGGTAGCAGCCAATACAATATTACAAAATTAAAAAACAACAAAACTCTGGTCCCACAGGGTTTCTTCTCCTCTGTGTTTGTCAGCAGTCGGAGTGTGAAACTTTCAGTTTGTTTTGAAATCAGGTCACAGTTATTGATCAGGAACTGCAGCTCCACCTCTTCCCGACAATGTTAGTGTCTGATAAGAAGATTGGGGGTGTTTGGGGTCTGTTAAAATTGCTGATGGTTCATCCTGAGGCCACAGTCCACGAAAGCTCCCTGATAGTCAACATGAGTCGCCGGACACTGCAGAATATTTTATTCTTCCTACTTCTCTGTAAATCTAATGGACAGTTTGATTCCAGAGAGTAAAGTCATGTCTATTTGTTGGTTTGTTTTGTCAAAGAATTTCTGTATATTTTAAATCTTGTGCAAACATTTGTAATCGTTGTGTCTTCTTCATTACAGACCACCCTGGCATGTCAGGTACAGTATGCGTGTTTGTGCAGAACCATTATACAAGCAGAAGAAACCTTATCCACTGCAGGACTCTTGATGTTTTTTACTCTGCTCTCCAGACTTAACACGAGAACTCTGGATCATTACCAGGAAGTAGAAACAAAAACAAAACGTTGATTCAATTTAAAATATAAGATAATCTGTAATCAGCCTAAATAAATAACCCTGAGCAAAAAGTAGTATTCTTGACATTC
>JBAMNC010001348.1:450000-537500 GCA_037902135.1 Cetoscarus ocellatus | reverse complement strand
ATCCCCCAACGCACAAAGGGACAATCAGGGTCTGAGGCCACCGGTTGATCGCAATGCTGTCATGGAAGTGGGGCTCCCAGCGCACCCTGCCCACAGCTCTATCCCGAAGCCTCAGGTGCTGGACAGTGGACTCTCCATCTATTTTAACCAGTGAGTACAGTGTTATGGATCATTCCTATGTTGTTGTTAAATCCTAAATACGGTTGCTTTGTGGTGTGAGTCGTTTTGCGTAAATCCTTAAGGTTGCTATGCAGTGCATGTCAAGCCTGCAGACGCTGCAGTGTTGCGCGTCCTATATTCACGTAATTCTAAGCGTAGTATGGAATATAGCAAGTGAAGAAAATTTACAAAAGGACAAAAAAAGTGCTATTGTTCCATATAATTCCTATGAGATGTTGGGACCCAAAAATTTGTAAAAAATATAAAAATAGAAAGGGAATTAACACTAAGAAGTTCTAAGGCACACTCATGGTAGAAGGTCCCACCAGAATAAATTGGGTCTATATACTTTGGGATGACTCCTTCAGTGTCTCACATACAGTCCTGTATGTTAAAGGGTGCGTTGCTCGGAACGAATGTGTCATACAAACCACCTGGCTGAATAAGAGTCTACCCAAAGTTAGTCTGTGTTTGATATGATCCAACCATACTAGTATGGGAAGATTACTCAATTAAACACTCTTTATTTATAAAGCATCAGACTTGTTGAATATAAATTTATTAGAGGTAAGCCTTTGTGATGTGAGATCTCATTTCAAAGAGGGTCCTCATGTCTAGACATTTATACACACACACACACACATATGTATATATATATATGTGTGTGTGTGTGTGTTAAGATAGTTACTATAGAGTTATAATTAATACAACCATGGATAGAGAGATAAATCTAATATTCAAATTAATATCTATTATTATGAATATACCTATAGCTATTATAATATTAAAATAATCTTAAGAGTAATGATGTTGATTAATGTAGCAGCATCTAGCTGAATTACCATTAAAATGGGTTTAACTGGTCTAAAATTAAAGAGGAGAGTGAGGAGGAAGTGTGAGTGCGATATGTGAGTGAATGGTAAACTTTTTGAAATGAAAGCACACCTGTTACTGAGTCAGCAGAAAACATGGAGAACAATGTGGGGAAAAGAAATCAGATATTGGACCCTTTTTCAGGTCCTGTTAAAATATTGGCAGACAAATGGGGTACAAGCGTGGTTGAAAATGTTCCACTATCATCGGCATCTGTTAACCAAGGGGGTGTTTCTTTTTACAGGTACACTATGCATGGATAGTTTAAAAAGTTGTAGAGTTTACTGAAAAAAAATGAGTTTGCATGTTGGAAAAGTAGAAGCAAGGAATAAGAGAAGAAGAGCAATTCACTGCTTTAATGGTCAAGTAAAAATGAGGGTTTGTGCATGTATAAAAAACAAGGTGAAAAAGAGACATAGGGACAGAGATATTGCTCTCCCCACCCCCATATGCTGTCTCCAGGCCTGCAGAGATTCCTACAGCACTGGTGACAGATGCAGCAGCTGACAGCCTAGCAGTTGAGGATGGACTCTGTACCTTGAACTCTTGAACCTTCTCTTTGACCCCAGCATCAGCATTTAAAGGACAACAGACTGAAAGGAAAGTAAATGCTAACCTGGTATCTCCTAAAAACTGTTTCTACACTTGCAGCTTTGTTCCAACTGCTAATTTTGGAGATGGTCATAAAGGGAGTGTGTTTCAGATGCTCATGATGACATTTACCAACCCCCAGCAGCAACCAACCAATGAATGAGGAAACCAAAGAACACAGGAAAAGTTCTTGTACAGACCCTGGCTGACTGATGGATTACCTGATCCTCAAAAGACAGTGGGTGAGAAATGGATCACAGCAATATAACAACTGATGTCGATGTATAATCCAACCCTGCAAAAGATCATAGCTGCCTGTCACAGGTGTTCTTTAAGCTAAGATGGACCAACATGAGAACTGACACACCAAGTGGGATCCATGGTATTTTCTGGCTTGGTGGAAAACCTTTATGATGCAGTGTGTACAGTGTTTCCACTAAGACTCTGCTGGACTGAGATCCACAACACTAAGCCAAAGGGAGGTGAGTTAGCTGCTGATCATCGTGGCAATATGGAAACTGTCTTTACAGCTCACTCCGGCATCAACCAGGACAATGCAGTGCACACTGACCTGTTGAAAACAGCATTGGTGAATGGTCTCATTCCTGACCTAAAGAACCGGTCATGGCTACACGTGTCTGCTGGGAAACAGAACCAATGACAACCATCTAGACACACGTGCTGCATGCTGAGATGAATAAGATCGACTTGGATACAAAGCACAGTAAAAAACTCTAAACGGCTCAGTTAATGTTTTTTCAGGGAGGAGAAGCACAGAACAAGGACCAAAAAGGACATTACCGCAATAAAAACATCAGGGGGTCTAACCGAGGGAGAAGGCGGAATTAACCACAGTTTAAACATAAAGTGGAGTACATCAGCAAGGACCCACGAACACACTAAGATGTTTTAATTGTCAAGGATTTGGTCATATGTCTCACAACTGTCCTACTCCCTATCCAACTCAGCAGGAAACACAACAACTGGAGGAAGCATGGCCACATGCACCACCGAATGGACTTTCTGTTTGTTCTCCAGGACTCCAACCATGGCAGGCATAGGAGACAGCGGGGGAAGGTCAGAGCATTAAGCACATAAACACACAATATGTACACTTAATGTTAGATTTCAAAACACCCCCTAAGTCAACCTTTTGTGTACAAAGTGTTAATGTGACATTCCTTGTAGACTCAGGAGCAGAAGTCTCTGTTATCCAAACTAAATTGTTGCCTAATGCTCACAAAACCAGATTCCTAAAAACAATAGGTGTTTCGGGTGTCCAAGATTTTGAACAAGTATCTGAACCACTAACTGTACGTTTTGGAGACAATATAGAACATTTTTTCTTTTGTCTAATGTATGCCTTGTTAACCTGTTATGCACAGACCTTATATGTGCCTCAGACCTTAATATGTAATGTGACCCCTCAAGTTTGAAGGAAATGTGTAAAAAAGCTAATTTATATCCTGTCCTTTCTCCTGAGGAAGATCACCAGTACTCTTGGATCATTCAGAATACTAAAGTTGTACATGAATTATTCTCCAAGGTACCACACATTTTGGGGACACCTGTATGTCTACAGTGTGTGTCACATTTGCCACATGATACTAGAGAGTACACCTATGAGGAAGAACGGATTGAGAAAAAAAAACAAGAACACAAATATATTAAGTATTAATAACATACTTGTAGGATCAAGTAGTGAACTTATCTGAAACTCAGTTTAAGGTTGTTTAATGCATGATTCTGTCCCCCACAGTCCTTTAACAAAAGCTTATAATTGCAACTGTTGGCTCCTGAGTAAAAATAGTCTTAGAAGTTTTAGACTAAATATCGAACAAATGGTATCTATTATTCTGTTTCAATGGAAACCCACTCTTATCCAGTAAACCTTTAAATAGCTGCTGTACAAACAATGCATGCTCAAACACAACACTCCACACTGATGACATTGGCTGCTGTAGAGGAATTTTTGCTTTCAACAGTACCTAATAAATTGTGGGCTAAAAGTAAGTTTGATTTTGGGGACATGAAAGGGGCAACACCTGACGTTGTACATCAAAAATCCAATTTTAGGTCATGTAAGAAACAATACCCATTTAGTTCTGAAGCTGTTGAAGGCAACAATTCTGTCATTCAGTCTCCCATAGAAAAAGGTGCTATCGTGGAATGTCCTAATTCACCATGCAACACCCCCATATTGCCAATTAGAAAACTGAATGATAGTGGGAACCAGTTCAGGATCTGTGGGGAATAAAGACAATACAACATCCAACCCCAACTGTACCTACTGTAATAACACAGATACAGGTCTCATCAGGTTCTTGTTAGTTTTCTGTAATTGCAAATGCATTTTTTAGTATTCCTGTTCATCTGACTCTCAATTCTGGTTTGCTTTCAGGTTCAATGAGTAAAGATACACTTGGACTAGAATGCCTCAGGGTTTTACTTCTAGCCCTACCTTGGTTTATGCAGTTTTATCTGAGAATCTGTCACATTGGCCACCACCATATGGCTGTAAACTCATTCAAATTTTCAATGACCTTATGGTTAACTAAAACAAAAGAAAACTGTCAAGAGGATACAATATCACTACTGTGTTTTCTTGCACAAAATGGCATAGAGGTTCTAAAAACAAGTTGAAACTTATTTTCACGATCAATACAATAATCATATAATCACACCAGAGGGGCGCCGTTTGGGTCCGGACCGCATTCAAATAATTCTGAAGGTACCAAAACCAAATTAGATAAAAATAATAATAACAATAATAATTTTTTGTTTGTTTGTTTTAGCAGCCTATTGCTATCCATAGATTAGGAATCTTGTGAAGATCTCCCAACCCCTGTTAACATCACTCATGGGGGTAAACATCTGGCCATGACTGACTTACTGACTTGGACTACTGACGCTGACACAACTTTTATAGAATTAAAACAAGTATGGTCTTCCTCTCCTTGTTTGGGACTTCCAGACCTAACTCAACAGTATGGTGACACTGTTGCACTGGAAAAACATTCTACCATCTATAACTCATGTCACCATAAAATGCTGTATAGCTTCAATTTTACTTCCTGCTATTGATGATAAGAACCACATTCCTGTCTAAATGTAGTTGATATGGTGTCAAAACCACGTGATTCATTCATTGACACACCCATTCCAAACTCTCATGCTGTGTGTTTGTTGATAATTCAGCCCTGCATAATCAAACAACTTGTGAATTTTGTGTCTCATATGCCATATGTACTGAACTAATTGAAAGTGCCAGACTTAAGAATAACCTGTCTGCACAAGTAGCATAATTATTTACATTGACATGAGCTTTCATTCCTGGGGAAAAAAAACCCCCATCATTGTCTACACTGATTCTCAGTTATGCTTTTAGTATTTGCCATAATTTTCATGCATTGTCGAAAAACTGTGGATTTTTACATCAACAAACAAACCAATAACTCATAGAACACCTGTCATTAATCTCTTGTCTGCCTTACTGTTGACAGCATCTGTTGCAGTATGTAAATGCCGTGCGCATACAAAATCAAAATTCAAATGCTGCTACTAAATCTAAATCCTAATACTGCGTAAAAAAATGTCCCCCATTTTTGCAAATAGCTCTTTCTGTCCACAAAACGTTCACTCTCAAATATGTTACTTTGCTATAAAAAACAGCTATTGCTCAAAAATTAACACTATGGAAGGGAAAGGGATTCACAAAATTGGCGTCAGGTTTATGAATTACATCCAACAGCCTTTTGCTTCTTTTGAAACCCTTATTTCCATTTTGGATAGATTGACTCACGGTTCTGTCCATGTCTCAAAATGGGGGATGTTAGAATAGTGACTAAATTATGGTATGCTCCAAGATTTTAAGGTTTTCTTTTTCAGTTTGGTGAAAATTTCTGCAGAAAATGTGTAATCTGTGCTACAAACAATATTGGCAGAGGTATACAGATGCCCCAGGCAGCCCATCCTACACCTGAGGGGCCTTTCGAACATTTATTGATGGATTTCCTTGAGCTTGCTACATGTAATCGATACATGTATTGCCTTGTAATTATTGATATGTTTTTTTTGGATTGAGAGTTTTCTATGTAAGTATGCAACAGCTGTTTCAGTTTCAAAGGCATTGCTAAAGGAAATAATCCCGCACTGGGGACTTCGATCAAAATTGGTAGCAATAATGATTCACATTTTGTTAATACCATAATTCAGAATCTATCCAAAAACCTGCGAATATCACAAAAAAACATTGTGCTTATCATACAGCAAGAGGAAGGGGTGCATAAACAGGTAATCAAACTTTAAAGACAAAACTAAAAAACTCATGGCAGGAACAAAAGAATCATGGGTTGAAATTTTACTTCTTGCATTGATGCTTATGAGAGGCCGTCCACATAGAGCAACTGGGCTCTCGTCTTATAAAATACTGACAGGATGAGAATGATTAACATTTTTTCCCTCAAGGTAAGTTAACATTGACAAATGATAAAAATATGGTTCAATATTGTTCGTACACTCAATAATTGTCTGAAATCTGTATTTCCTCAAGATAAAAGCTGCCCTCCCTGAGCCTGTGAAGCTCCATAGCATTGAGCCATAGGGCTGGGTTGTGGTCAAGGCCTTGACAAGGAAAGACTGGCATCAACCCCAGTGAGCCCATACCAGGTGATGCTGACAACTCCAACTGTTGTCTGAGTAGCTGAGAGGGACACCCGGATTCATGCATCCAAGTTTCAATCATTTACCAACAATACACCTATGAACCTACAGGACCCAACGTGGCAAAGGGGTTTCTGATGAATAAAACCAGCTATCACATCGGTGCTACTGTTTTGGAAAGACTGGAAATCGCAAATCAATGGACTAAAAGTCCACTGTCATCGTGGATGAAAGATACAGAGGAAAAAGTGGCATTGGCATGTCACCAACAAAGAATCAGGACAACCCAAAGAAGAGGATACCACTGTCAATAAAATATCAGTAAATGACCCAACTGCTTACAGCCTGTCAGAATGGACTCCTGGAAAACCGTGCAGTAAAGGCGACTTCAATGCAGACAATGTAAATAAATCTATGATGGTATTTGTTTATTACTCTGTTATCCCAAATTAGTTTTTTATGGTTTTGTTTTTAAGTTCAACTTAAATTAATTATAATGTTTTAATGAAGGCGATGGTTTCTTTTAAGAAATTATGTTGACACTTTGTGTCAAAATGGGGGAACTGCGAGGAATTTTTTGAAAAGCTTTATTTAAACTCACTGAGTAAAACAACACCAAGGTCTGATATCTGTTTTTAGACTACTTTTGACCCTTTTGTAAACAGGTGGTGGGGGAACAGGGTGTAAAGTTTTACCTTTGTATGGTGTCCTGAGATCTATCCTCTCTTGAACAGATGCTAAATATATATATTTTTGTGTCATGTGATTCTGAGTGCTGTATTTAAGGTTGGTGAACTGTCTTGTCTTCAGAGGACACCTCTCCAGGTCTCCTCTCCATGCTGCATGTTTCTGAGATAAAGGAACCGTGATCCATACATACATACACTGTGTCTCTTGTTCTCTTCTTTTCTTTTTGGTCAATTTTCCATATTTACGAGGGACCAAACTCACAGAATACACACCTATGGTATGAGGACCTTCTGAAAAATGAGGACTTTTTTCAGGTCCTAACTTTTCTGAGCATACTACAGCTTTGTAGAGCATCCAAGAATACCCCTAGACCAAAAATCTCAAAAGTCCCTATATTTCACAATTTACATCATGAAGTGTGTTTGTGTTGTTGGACTTTGCTCATCTATTGATACGCCACCTAGTGGTCAGTGTGAGTACTCTTTTCACACACTTAGTCACGTGACCCAGACAGGTCCTCATTTGTCACATTGCTGTCATACATACACACACACACACACACACACACACACACACAATCTGAGTCAAGCTGAGAGAAAATGTGGTTAGTGATGTCATTAACGATTCAACGTTAAAAATTCACATCAGTAAACATTGCAAGTCTGCTTTTTTCACTGAGCCCACTTTCTGAGGAAGTGGAAGACACAGAGTTTTGAGAATAAAATGATTTTTAAGGCATCACAAACACACTTTGTCAAAATTTCAAAATGTACATACACGCACGGAACATAGCTTGTTTAAAAGCTAGTTATGCTAAAGCTAATTCTGGCATAGCTTTGGCAGTTTATGCACTCTCAGTTTGGTAACAGTTAAAATATATCTTTGGTTGACACCTTTTCAAAACAATCACCAGCCTCCCTGCCTACTGAACCAATTTATCTATAAATTGTTTAAACAACACTGGTATGCTTGAAACACAGCTGTAATGCTAGTTAGCCAACAAGGACCTGAAGATATTTGTCAGGTTGGCATTTTATTACCAACTTTTGGCTTCTTTTTTTGTTCTTTTCCTTTTATTTGGAAAGTTCCTTGTAAATATTGGCAGATTGCATTATTTAGACCAGAATTAAAGGAATCACAGCACTTCGATGATTTTTGTGGAGACTTGCAGGAGCACATGGTAATTTCTTAACTTTTTATTAATTTAGAGTAAAAATACAGGGGCTCCCTGACTTTTTTTGTATTTGATGTGCCTTAGCAATATTATAAGCTGTAGAATATCTTTATTCTTATTTTTTTGTTTTTAACAAGTTATCCCCAAAAAGCACATTAAGCAAAGGTAAATGGTTGATTGTATAAAAATCAGTTTAATTTGTCATGAAACTGATTACTATTGATTGTCTTGGCATGTACATTTGAAAGTTGAAGAGAAGATGAGATGTCTCAGAGAAGAGCCAGAATCATACCTGAAGTTGAGCTAAGCTCTTATTTTATTCTGAATTCTTCTATGACTCTTTTATTTCTGACTCAAAGTCAGCAATATCTCAAATATTAAAATGTCTTAGTAAGTCAATGAATACTATATCATTTTACACTGAACTTAGTTCATAATGTCGATTTTCTTTCAATATAATCAACAATGTAATTTCAAATTTAGGGCAAAGACTAGAACTCAGAAATGGTGCTCCATGAACATTTATGCTTATGTTAGCATACTGCAAAATACTGGGGATGAGGAGATTTTTCTCTCTCTAATCATATCAGTGGTCTCAAAATGTATATTTGTTCCATGCCAAGTCCTTCCTTTGTGTAGTCTCTAGACAGGTAGCAGGATAATTAAGAAAAAGCCTATATTCTGCTGTCAGACTGTAGTCATAAGTCAGGTCATGTTTTCTTATTGTCCCAGTTTGAGTCAGAGTGTTGTGTGTTTTATTTCAGGTCCTCATTTTGTCCCAGCTTGAGTCAGAGTGTTGTGTGTTTTATTTCAGGTCCTCATTTTGTCCCAGCTTGGGTCAGAGTGTTGTGTGTGTTTTATTTCAGGTCCTCATTTTGTCCCAGCTTGAGTCAGAGTGTTGTGTGTGTTATATTTCAGGTTTCCAATTTTGTCCCAGCAGATTCACTGTAAAAGTCTTTCTGTGTCCATATGAGAGAGACAGCCTGCGAGGAGAAGCCTACCTGACTGGGATTCAGCGGTATGATCTCATTTTTTTATGTGGATTAAATTAAATATATCAATGGATAACATCAATACAAGTTTATGAAATGGACAGCTGCACTTACACATATTGATAACACGACGTAAACCGCCCGTCAGCCTCTGACGTCTGATCAGGACGACAGGCACACGTATTACGACCCTCTGATCTCCCAAAACAAGAGAAACGTTAAACAGGGCTGTGATAAAACAGACGGAGACTGACGGGAGAGCTAACGGAGCTCAATATGATTCATAAACAAACCCGCGGTGCTCTCCATAACGGCACAGCCGTGCGTCCTGACGCGCACACACCTTCAGGTCTGTGTGGACAGGTCTGACTCTGTCCATAACTACACAGACAAAAGTGTTTCCCTCAATTTTATATGGAAGAAAAGAATCAAACACGAGTCATTCAAATTACTATAGCCCACTACTGATTTATTCATATTGATTTAGGGGAGACCGGGGATGGTTGTAACACTAGAAGAGTTCTAACATCACAGTTTTCTTCAGTCAGGTATAATATAGAGGTCACATGATGATTGAATTTTTTCCTCCCTGATCACACAGGGATGTATCATTTCAGGTCCTCATTTTGTGTCAACTTGACTCAGACTGCAGTGTGTTTTATTTATTTTTGTTCATTTTAAATGTCCTTTCATCAAATTTCCTTGTCAGTTCATTTAAGACTATCAAGCCCACTGCTGTTTTGTACTTTCAGCAGACTAAGTAAGCTATCATTCTCTGATCTGATTTTTTTTTTATATATACTTTTGCAATACTTTATGTGTAACAAACATTGTTTAAATGAAGACACTTTAAAATTAATTTTACTTGTGATCTTTGTTTTAAACAGGGCACTGTCAGTCAATCAGTCTGAAACTACATCATGATCAGTGTGTGGAGCATTACAGTGAAGCCAACAACATAACAGAGAGAGAGAGAGGAGACGACTGAATCTAATGAACCGGACAAAAGAATTGATAAGCAAAAATCAAATATATTTTTGCTCCCAAAAGACAAAAGGCCAGAAATGGACAGTTTTGATATTATCTTTAAACAGATATGCCAGGAAACATATCCAGAAGTTGTAAAGGAGAGCAACAAGATGATTTAGCGTTACAATGGCTGTGTTTAAAATGTTAGCCTAGTTGTTTCACCTAGCTGTGTGAGTCTCCGTCTGTCCCCTCCACAATTCAGACTGTTGTGCTTAGCTACTGTAAATGTCCCTGTATTTTGTTAGGCTATTTCACATTAAAGACATCTGACTTACAAATACTTAAAAACTTTATTCTAAATTATCTATAGGAAACAAAATGTGTTTGTCAGCTAACTTGACTTTGCTTTAGCAGGCTGACAAAGAGCATTTAATAGCACAAGAAGCACATACGATAGACAGACGAAGCAGATAAATGGACTAAATGTCCTCTTAGACCAAAATTTGTGAAACAGACACATACTGAAAAGTGACCCATCTCATTAGCAAGAAAAATTTAGTTTATACATGTTAAGATAGTGTCAATGTTCAGGGTTGACTGATATTGATTTCTTTTTAGGCTGATTCCAATGCCAATACTGATTATTGCTGACTCTGCGGACCAAAAACAGATATTTTGAAAAAACACCAGGATGCTAATGTCCACACCTCTGTAGGAGAATAAGGATAAATCAGAGCAGGTTAACCATCAGTTCCTTTAAAACTGAAGTCACACAGTGCTCAATGCGATAGAAAGCACAGAGTCAAAGCATATTAAAAAACATGTGAATAAATGCACGTTCACAAAGGTCTGTATGTAATCCAGCCCACATGTCTGCACAGTGAAATAAATGCAGGACAAATCCAAACACAGCAGATGAACAGACAGATGAATGGATGAGGCCTCTGCAGGAGGTGAGCTGAGCCAGTAAGGTGGAGCTCTGTCTTCATCTGGACAGGAGCTGCCTCAGGGACGATCATCAGTAAAGTAACACCTGGACATGGTCGAAAATAACAAGCTGTGACATGGACTCTAATGCTGTAGGCAGACAAAAATGTTTGAGTTTATGTAAAAAAGGTTACGTTTATTTTTGGTCCTATCAAAAACTTTGAACATGTTCATTTACAGTTGTTTATAAAGAGAAACCTGTTAAATGCTCGAATCTGTTTTTATTCTTTTCTTGTAATTACACTGTTTGAAGCATTTATAACATAATCATGACAAATACTTGCCAGAATTGATTCCTTTTATTTCCCATGAACAAAAGGTGGAACAATTTACTCAAAGGACATTTCCTGACACATTTATTGATCAAAAAGAGACAAAAAAGACCAGGTGACCTGTAATAATTATAGTATTAAAGGGTTAAATTATTTCATTGAGTGTGTATAAGTACTTTTTGAACATTTTGAGCACATATTAATATGACATTGATAATAATGATAACCATGATAATTTTGGTCACAATAACTGTGATATTTATCATTACAGTTGTTCATGTAGACATTAGCATGATCTCTCTAGCCATGGTTGATTATTCATCCATAGTAACTATCCCTAGCACCACATAGACATGATGTCCCTCTTGAAAATGAGATGCCATATCTCAAGAGGCTTACCTTTAATACATTTACACTTAACAGAGACAAATATGGTGGCGACACATTTACGGTCAGGGCATCCATGAGTCTGTCAGTACTATAAATTCTTTTTCTCAGTCCTTTGTCTCTGCACCCCCCCATTATCAGCTGAAAAAACATCACTTATAAATTTTCATGTTGATGCTGTTGTATTATTCAGTGTTAATGTAAATATTAGGTTTACTACTCTTTTCATGATTATTATTGATCATACTTCTTTAAAATTGTCACCACAATTATACAGACGTGAGGACCCTCCTGAAAACCAGATGCTGCATCTCAGGGGGCTAATCTTTAATAAATTTGTTTTCAGCAGAGACAAATATGAAGACAGGTCTATGAATGGTCCATGGATCTTTAGTTCTTACTTTAGTCCACTTGTCTCTACCCACCTCCCTTCCTTCGCCCACACACCCAACACAGCATCATGTGGATTTGCTATTCATCATGAGACTGGGGTCCACATTCAAGATTTCCTCCTGCTTAACAGAAGGTTTTTTCTTGCCGCCATGATGGAGGGATTCATGATTGGCTATATGGATTCCTGTTTGGTGTTAGATGTATGTATTTGTATGTAAATGTTTATTAAATATATAGATTTTTTTATTTCTATCAGGGAGATCATACATATTCCATTTTACAAAAAACAAAATTCATACAAGTACATAATGGATGTATAATACAAAAACAATGGTGTAATTGAGCCATCCCTCTATGTCTCAACAGTGTTTTTTCTCCAGCTAGTCCTCTCTTACATTTTAACTTTTTTTTCTTTCATTAAACCAAAAACAACTTAAACATGAACAAAGGATGTCACACTTACTCATCAGATCTAAATTCTCTCACACCACAGTTTCTTTAGTAGTCATAAGAAAATATAAACTCAGCAGTTGTTAAAGCAAATCTGGTCTCTGTGAGCCATTGTACTTAACCCACTTTGACCAAAATCCCTTGTGAATTTCATGAATGATTTTAAACCAGTCCTCTATTCTTGACGCATTTGGCTGTAACCACTTTCTAGTCAAAGCTTTCTTCCCTTCAATAAGTAATATTCTCCTTAAATATTTATCAGCTGTAGTTTGAATATTTACCGCTATATCACTGAAAAATAAAGTCTTGATATCAAATGAAACAGGGATTTGAAATAAAGTTTCTAAACACATATGAACATCATGCCAGTATGATCTGATCTTAGGGCATACCCAAAATAAATGACAATGGTTTGCAACATCAAATCCACACAACCTCCAACAGTTTGCACCAACATCTTGATGTCTCTTCTGAGCTGGGGTGATAAAATATCTCATTATACTTTTCCAACCGAACTCCCTCAAATTATAAGAAGATGTAGTTTTCCACAGTAACCTAATCATGTTTTCCCATTCATCTTCAGATATAACTATTCCTCCTTCTCTCTCCCATTTCCCTTTAATGTGAAGAGTGTTTGAGATAGAAGAGTTCTGAAAACTTTCATGTAATTTGGAAATCGTTCTACTTCCACATCCTGATCTGTAAGATGTCACAAAGACATTTAGTAACTCACTGTCTAGTTTTCCTGTTGCCTCAATCATTATTTCATTCACATAATCATATAAGCATAGCGGTAATATTATTTTTTGTATATGCCATAAAACATGTAATGTCCTCCCAAGACTGTCTTGGGTTTGTCTCTGGTGGATAAATCCAGTCTGGTCAAGATGTATCAAAGCTGGTAACACCTTTTCTATTCTTCTAGCTAATATTGACATGAAAATTTATAATCTACATTTAATATTGAAACAGGTTGGTAATGTTTACAGTCTAATCTGTCTTTACCCTCTTTAGGTATGACAGAAATTACGGCTTCCCTCCAGGGGGATCTGTCCTTTTTAAAGCATCCAATTACATATCTGGAGTAATTTTGGAGTTATCTGTTCACTAAAAATTTTGTACCATTTGGCCGTAAAGCCATCTGGGTCTGGGCTTTTATGTGGTTTAAGTCTTGATATTGCTGCCTTTATTTCATTAACTGTGATTAGCCCTCACCGATGGGAAATCTTACAAAGAGTTTTGGGTTGTTCTCTGCACGGCTTGTCTGAGACACGATGGAGTGCTGGCATAGAAGCAGTGCGCCCAGTGGCAAAACATCTGCCCGGTGTGATCCAGGCATTAGACACCCTTATCACTACAGGTAACCTCACCAGTGAAGTCAAAGCTGAAGCACAGGGTCTAAAGACCTACTTTCAGTCCTTCAATGCAGTTTTGCTCCTCACATTTGGGTCAAGGTGTTACAGTGCATAGAGGATAGAAACCTTACCAGCCACTCCTCAGCCATCTCACTTGATGTGCAAGCTGTCAAGATAAAGGAACTGGAGGAGGAGATGCCTGCATGCATGCATCATGGGACAGTTTTCTGACAGAGGCAACTGCTGTTGCCACATCCATGGGCATCAAATCTCAGTTTGACATGAAACAGAGAAAGAGGAAGCATTTCTCTGATGAGACAGAAAAGCAAGGGACAGAGGAGCAAAGCCCAGAGACCCTATTCAGAGATAGAGTGTTTCATGTTGCAATGGACGACATAATCTTTCAACTCCATGTATGGTTCTCATCAAGATATGTGACAAGTTCTGCGTCCTGTGGAAATTCAGAGATGTGCCACAGGACAGCATCACTGCATCATGCTCAAAGCTCTCTGAGAAATATAAGAATGACCTCACAGTCCCTTGAAGACCAAATTCAACACTTAAAGAAAATATAAAGTGCTACTCATGAAGAAGGTCTCAGACCTCTGGACCTACTTAATGCCATATACACAATGGGACTACAGAGCATTTATGGAGATCTGTGCGTCCTGCTGCGTATCTTTCTGTCTCTGCCTGTGACTGTGGCTGGAGGTGAGTGGGCCTTCAGTAAAGTGAAGAAACTACTACTTGCGCTCTAACATGTCCCGGGAGAGGCTCAATGGTTTGGCAATGCTCTCCATAGAGCGTCAACTTGCCAAGAAACTGGACTTTAATGACATCATAGATGATTTTGTCACAAGGAAAGTTTGGCGCATGGCATTTGGAGTTCAAATCTAAAATTGTCACACCAGTAGTAGCCTAAAATACAATGGTAAATATTCATTTACATCCTGCTAGTGCCAGAATTTCAATACATATGAAGAGTGTGTTTGGCACTAACACCTCAGATTATCTTGTCCCGGGCCTAGCCAAGACTGTCAGCTGGCCTGCTCAAGACTCTCACGCCTCTGCTGGAAGAACTGAACAGTGATGTCATGGTTGAATCTGATGTTGTTTCTCTCCATGTTTGACCATTGACCTCCTTATCAGACCATATTGATTGATGATTTTTTTGTGTCCATGTGTCTGCACTCATCTGTAACAGTTTGATGCCATATGTGACCTTCTGACCTTAAACTGTGGGGGGGCATGTTGTGGTTCAGACGTGTTCAGTGGAAAATCTGCCGACATCAGCCGTTTGAGTTTGACTGAACTTTCTGCTCCAGTTTGAAGGAGCAGAGAAATCTATTGTGGTTTTCCTCTGAACTGAGGATCTTTACCAGAGCATGATCGGTCCTTTTCCTCAGAACAGGTCCTGCACAGGTTTCCACTGGGGGAGGGCGTCCATCTTTAATCTTTGAACTCTGGTATCGTATAAACAGTCAGACAAATACAGCCCCAGGGCTTCTCTGATCATTTTGAACTTCTAACAAAGGTATTTTGGGTCTCGGTCTTTCTCCTGTGAACACTTTTGAATGGCCTGTGAGTCTGAGCCTCACAGATATGATTATTCTTGGACTTTTACTGTAATAGTTTCTATTCATCATTTTATACATGATTTTATTTTATTTTTAAAATTTTTCCCTCTTCAATGAATTTTGAACTTCTGGAGAGTTTTGAGTGAACTTTGACCTGAACTTTAGGTGGTGCTCAGCTAGTTAACTTTTCTCTGAGAAAGACGCTCACTCCAAACAATGCCAGACAACCATCTAGACAGACAGCTCTGTTTGTTTATCTATCGGTTTGGTTCTTTGTTCATCTGTCTGTCTGTCTGTTTGACTGTTTGTATATTTTAATGTTTGGTTGGCCAGGTATTTAGTTGTTTGTTTATTTGTCTGTTCGTTGGTTCGTTTGATTGTTTGCCCATTTGTTGTCAGTTTGTCTGTGTGTCAGTTTGTTTGTTCTGGTTCTCTGTACGTTTGTAATTTTGTTTATCTTTTGTCTGAGTGTGTGTTTGTCTTTTTGTTTGTCTGATGGTTTGTTTATTTCTCCTTCTGTTTTTTTTGTTTTGCTTGCCTGTTTGTCCATCTGTTTATCTTCTTCTCAGTTTGTTTCTCTCTATGATGTTTAGTAGTTTGTTTGCTTATGTCAGTTTGTTTGTTTGTTTGTTTTCTATCTGTTTGTTTATCTGTTTGGTTCTTTGTTTCTGTGTCTGTTTGTTTTAATGTTTGTTTCTTTTCTGTTTTTTTCTGTTCATTGGTCTGTTTGTTAGCTTCTGTGTTTGTCTGTATGTTTGTTTTAGTATTTATCCCTCTGGTTGTCTGTTTGTTTGTCTGTCCGTCTGGTTGACTGTTTGTATATTTTTCTGTTTGGCTGGTGGTTGGTTGTGTCTTTGTCTGTCTGTTTATTTGTTTGTCTATTTTTTGTCTGATGGTTGGTTTGTTTGGTTGATTGTTTACTTGTTTGTTTTTTTGTCTTTGTTTTTCGTTTGTTTGCCCATTTGCTTGTTTGTCTGTTTGTATGTTCACTTGTCAGTTTGGCTATCTGTTTGTCTGTCTGCCTTTTTGCTTGTTTCTCTGTTTGTCAGTGTGTTTGTCTGTTTGTTTGATTTTTTTGTTTGATTGATTGATTGATTGTTTGCCAGTTTGTTTGTTGGTTTGTATGTCGAGTCCTCAGGGTCACAGTGTCAGGATCTGAAAACATCTTTGATTGGAAAAGAAGAAGTGACAAAAAGAGCACTCATGTAGAGGAGTCTGGGCTCTGTCTGTAACACACACTGAGGATCAGGACGCTGTCATGGTCTGAATGGTTCTTTGTTTCAAACGCTGGTCTCACCTCAGATCTTTGGCTTCAGAGCGAGGAGCTCCTCCGTCTGCGTCCTCACACTGACTCATGTTCCTGTTCAGCTCACACACACACCTTCACCTGCAGAGGAAACACACACTGTTCATCACACACCAGCTGATTCAGCTCACACACACACATTTATCTCCTCTGCATCAATCTGGACACACGTCTGTGTGAGAACATCAGCTACACCTCCATGAATGCTGCTAAAGATCAGGTCTTTCTGCTCTATGATCCTGAACCTCTGCACCAGAGACAGACAAGGACAGAGGACTCTGGTTTTGGGCTGTCCGTCCGTCTGTCCTGGTCAAGGCCTTGAGAACCAAACACCTGAAAAAGTCTTCATGGGACTTCCTTCAGACTACGACCACATTCTCACCTGCACTCAGCTGATGAGGTTTATCTCTATAAATATACATCTATCTGTCTGTGGATCTACCTGCTGATCTACCTGCTGATCTACATAGATGGAGCTACGGTAGAAGCTACTCGTAATAGAAATCAGCTTCACTAAACTAGAGCTGCACCCTGAAGAAAACTGAGGAGCTGAGATACAGAAACAAATCAAAACAAGCTCATCTGAGCCAAAGTCAGCTATTTACAAGATGTTTTTGTTATTCGTATTAAAATGTGTATATTTTCAATTAGATTATTATCAGTTATTATCATTATTTTACTATCACAATTAAAAAAAAAATTACTTTTTCCATTATTAAGATTATCATTACTATCAATATCATTGCTATCATAAGTTCATTATTACAATTATCATCACCTCCGCCAAGGAGGTTATGTTTTCATCAGAGTCTGTTTGTTTGTTTGTCTGTTAGCAAGACTACGCTACATGAAAATTTTACCACAGGTTTGGTTTGGTCCAAGGAAGATGCCCATACATTTTGGTGCTGATCCAATCCAGATTGACGAAAATCATTGAAGTTTATAACAGCAAATCCCATTCATTTACAGCATTATGGGAACTGTAGTTTATTCAGAAACTAACGTCTAGTTTTTCAAGCCTATGTCACTACAATTCCCAGCTTCCCTTGCAATGCCAGGGGAGGAGTTCTCCAAGCTGCTCCGTCTGCTGTCTCTACTCTGTCTCCAGCATTGTCCCTCCCACAGCACCATTAGATTGGTTACACACTCTGGTTACATGCAGAGTCGGGGCATGCCAAACAGCCAATCAGCACTGAAAGCTGTGCATGCAGTTCTGTTCACAGACATAGCAGAGAGGAGGAAGTTTTGCCATCTGTTTGTCTGTTAGCAAGATAATGATAAAACTACTGGATGGATTTACATGAAAATTTTTACCAGAGGTGTGGTTTGGTCTAAGGAAGAAGCCATTACATTTTGGTGCTGATCTGATCCAGACTGACGTCACATAAGAACACTGAAGTTTATAATGAAGTCCCATAACTTATCACTTAACTTATTTTGCCCCACCCACAGCACCATCCGATTGGTTATACGCAGAGCCACGGCACGGCGAACAGCCAGTCATCACAGGATGCACAGTTCAGCTCACAGACATAATGGAGAGGAGGAAACGTTTTTCCAATGGAGAAAGCCCATTGCTGTTCCTGGAGCCTTGGTTTCTAAGATAAATTAAGGCAGCAGACTCTCCTGAAATTGTAATAAACATCCCAGTCCTCTACAACTCACAGCTACTAGTAACATTACTGTGAGCCCATTAACGTTATAGAAACAAACACGGCAGCTCTGCTCGCTGGCTGTCCTTCAATCCGTGCCTCTTAATCACTCGAAACAAGGCTGCTGATAATGTCGATATGGAAATAGTCCGTCATAGCAGAAGTCTGTGTGTGTGAGTGTAACAACCTAACTCCCAAATTCCACATAGAGCAAACGCGCCGTGCACTGAAGCGCCGCGATTTTGCTCCGACTGACAGAGTGGTGATGTCGCCCACCGGAAGCGCCGCGGCGTGCACAACACCAACATCTGTACAAGCAGCAGCAAACTGGTTCAGTTAACAAGTTACAAGACCCACTACTAACTAGGTCACTCTATTGGATGATAGTTACATCGACAATAATCAAACTTCTTGCAGATTCATATTTTTCACAATGTGCGTATAAAATAAATATTGGACTATAATGTTGGGTAGAAATCACAATTTATGGGTGGAACTGAGCTGCTTGGTGGAGGTCTGTGCTCTTGGAGTGCTTTTCTAGTTATTCTTGTTTTTGTCATTATTGATTCAGTATTCTAATAATCATTATTTTCACTTTTTGTGACGAGTCTTCAGGTGGTGACCAAGTTTGGACTGTTCCTGCTCCTCTCCGTCCCTGTTGCTGCTGCTCCCTCGCTGGAGTGAGGGGGCGTGGCCTCTGGCTGCAGAGACCCTCCTCTACATGAACCTCCCGTAGACTCGTCACAGCGCCAGATTATTCCTGCAACCCAAATGGTAATGTTGGCCATTTTGAGTCTTGTTTGTGCTCTAGTGATCACTTGCCTTTGTTGGTGATTTTTAATGTGCCTCTGGTCGGTTTTGTGACTGATTGTCTCTCTTCTTTTCTTCCAGTGCCTCCTCGAGTTCAGCTCTCACAGCCACGCTCAGTGGGCCTCATCTCCCTCAGCCTCTCCTTTACCTCTCCCCTCCTATTCCCTACCCCTCCTGGTTCAATAAATTTACTCTTGTTTGTGTGGCAAGGTAGTATTAGGGGTACTATAACAGATATGCACTAATTTAAGCCAGACAATGCCACCTAGGGACTTTCACCCAAGGAGTTTTACCCAAAATATAACAATAAAAGGCAAACACAGGTTCATAAATCTACAGGACAGAGACAAGGTTCCAAAACAAATCAAAATTTATTTAAAATCTTAAATGCAACATATATATATATCACTGGAAGTGTCTGCAGAGAGAGAAGAGGAATTAGTAATGGGCAATGAATTTCAAGTTGATTCTTATGGAAGGAATATATCAAAAGTTTATTACAAAATTCCAAGTAAAATGATTTAAAATTAAAAAAAGGGAAGGGGAGTGAGTGGAAGCTAGCAAGGGGGAGGCAGTCTACCTGAGGGAAATGTCCCTGGAGTGCACTTATACACCACACGTGAACTCACAGCAAACAGGTGCAAACTACTGTGTCCCAGTGCACCTGTCACTAACACAAACAAAGCTGCAGGGAACCACCCCGAGTGCCTAGTCTCCACCGCTAGCTAGCAACCACTGCACTGAAAGGGAGCAGAGAAAGAAAAGTTACACAAAAGAAAATGGGTAAACCTGTATAAAAACAATTGACTCAGCTAAAAATGTCTATTATTTTACAATTATTCAATAAAACCAAAGCAAACCAAACAAAGTCTAAAAACAAAACAGCAGCTGATCATGTCTGTAACAGACTAAGGAAACTAAGAACAAACAATTTAGCTACTGGTTAAAAAGGGTTTCAAGTCAAACCAAAGGCTAAAATGATCTCCAGGCTGCATTACCTACCTCAGCCCAAATCATATTGCAGGCACAGGCAAGAGAAAGAGGCAGCAATCCTGCCAAAGGTGCATTAAATAGGCTCCGCCAATCTAGTAGGGGGAGCTGACCTACTTTTAGGAGGCTGTGAGGCCTACAGCCTTTGCACCCAGTCTCTCTGCTTCATTTGCACCATTAAGGTGCGTACACACCGAACCCGATTTTGCGACCTCGGCAACCACTCTCCATGTAAAGTCAATGTACAACCGCAATGGGGTGAGGCTAACCCTCCCGTGATGCGACGGACACGTCCTGGGCAATCACGTCGCTCATCCCTTAGTCGCCAAAGTTGAAAAGTTTTAACTCGGGCTCAGGTGAGGAGACTGCTCATGCCTCTGTGACTGAACTCCTGCGAGACCGAGCGTGATCCAACATGGCAGCCTGCTGCTAGACCAGACGTAAACAAACTTTTCTACTCTGTTTTCTCCTCCTTTTTTCTCTCACTTAACCTTTCCCTCCAGTATCATTCGCTCCACTACTTCTAATTCTGTCCTTCACGCACTCACAAAAACGTATGTCCAACCTGGATCAGCTGGAAGATTTCATACAGGATCATTACGACAGATTCTGCACCATGGGTCGCTCTCAAAAATCAAAAAAAACCCGCACCCAGGACTCACAAACGCGTTGCTGCTCAGATGTAAGTGAAATACTCCTCTCCATCGATAATAAATTCACTACGTTAGACGCCAGAGTCGCCATTATCGAGGCTCTCCACCAGGAATTCCAGCACCTCCGCCACAACTTGGAATTCACCCAGAGCCAGATAGAAAAAATCACAGAGGAAAACAAGTCACTGCAACACTTGGTTTCTACCATGGCCACAGAACTCGCTTCAGTCACCTCTCAACTGGCCACTGTCACCGCTGAAAACAAACTAATGAAAGAAAACATCCTAGACCTACAGTCTCGCAGCATGAGAGACAACCTCATCTTCTCTGGAATCCCCGAATCCCCCACTGACGAACCTGAAAAGTTAATCAAGGACTTCATGGTTAGACGCCTAAAACTTCCCCCGGACACTGTCAGCAACATCACATTCCACCGAGTTCACCGCATGGGACAGAAGCAAGTCAACCCCACCCGACCCCGGCCCATCGTCGCCAAATTCGAACATTTTAAGCAGAAGGAGCTGGTACAGTGACAGGGCAGGCAGCTGAGAGGGACAGACTACGGGCTCAATGACCAGTATCCACCTGAAATCGTCCGCAGACGGAGGGTACTGCTCTCCATCCGCAAACAGAAAAACAGCGAAGGTCCTTTCAGTCGACAAATTATACATTGATGGTCAGTTGTTTAGGGATAAGCACATCACCCCCTGGCTTTTCTGAACTCCCCCTCCACTCACTCACACACGCACACCTTTCCCCACGTTACTCATCTAATCCCCCCCCCACACACACACACACACTTTCTCTTTTTCTCTCTCTTTCTCTCCCTTTCTCTCTCTTTCTCTCACACTCCCCTCACACTCTGTCTTTTATATGCCCTCCCTCTGCCTCCTTCCATATCTCAGTTGAAACATACACACCTCTATCCCCTCACTCTCTCGGCATATATATATATTGAAACAAACTTGGACGATATATATACATATTTTTTTTTTTTTTCTCGTGCACTAGTCTCAGCACCCTGCACTGTTATGGCGTTTTGCTCTGTCGCTTGTCTTGTTTTTATTTGTGTTCCCCCCCCCGCTGTTTGTTTTGTTGTTTGTGTTTTCGTTTGCTCTGCTCTGTCCTGTATTACAGGTCCTGCTGTGCACATCAGGCAGCGCTTTCAAAGCAGTCAACATACATACACACATACACATTCACATAGAATCATTATTCATATCACTCACCTACGATTATTAACCCGTTCAACATGGCATCAATAACATTTGTAACCTGGAACATCAGAGGTATTGGCTCCCAGACAAAAAGAAGTAAAATATTTAATCACCTAAATAATCTAAAAGCAGATATTTGCTTGTTACAGGAAACACACCTCTCGGATTCAGACCATGACAAATTAAAATCAGCATTTCAATAAATCTGGTAAATATTTAGCAAATCTGATTAAACAAAATAAAGAGAGAACAACAATCGCAACTATTAAAGACTCATCAGGGAAGCCTACCAATTCACCCCAAGCCTACCAATAAATGAAATATTTAAAAATTTTTACGCCAACCTTTACTCATCTACAAATGAACCACGTCAGGAAGACATAGACTCTTTTCTGAACAACACTGAACTTCCAAAGATTGTTCCAGAACAATCCAAAGCACTAGATTCACCAATAACAGAAACAGAACTCTCTACAGCCCTACGCCTCATGCCAAACAACAAAGCACCAGGTCCTGATGGCTTCCCTGCTGAGTTCTATAAACACTTCTGGTCTATTCTATCTCCTCTCTTTATGAGAGCAATAACTGAAATAAAATTAAAGTCTAGATTTCCAACACATATGAATACAGCTGAAATTTCACTCATCCAAAAACCTAATAAAGATCCAATGCTTCCATCAAACTATCGTCCAATCTCTTTAATCAATGTAGATATAAAAATCATCAGTAAAGCTCTAGCACACAGGATAGAAAACATAACTCCTTCTATAATCCACCACGATCAAACCGGCTTTATCAAAGGTAGACAGTCATCCAGTAACACAGATTCTGTACACTGCTCCCTCAGCTACTGTCACCACTAACGGACTAACCTCACAAAGTTTCACACTGCACAGGGGGACGAGGCAGGGATGCCCACTCTCTCCGTCACTATTCACCATCTTTATAGAGCCTTTAGCAGCAGCCATACGCCAGAACATCCACATCAAGGGAATTCAAACATCCCAAATTCAACATAAGATTAGTTTGTATGCTGACGACATCTTACTGTTTTTACAAGATCCTCAGTCGTCTCTGCAGGAAACAGTGAATCTCATTGAATCATTCTCCACAATTTCAGATTACTCAATAAACTGGAGCAAATCCTCCATTCTTCCATTACATAACACCAGATGGGATGTAGCACGTCATATATCACCTGTCCCCTTATGTTCAGGGCACATCACATACCTGGGCATTAATATTTCCTCCAGGCTGTCAGAATTGATCGGACTAAATTTCACCCCTTTGCTTAAAACAATAGACAATGACCTCCAGCGCTGGATGAACTTACCACTATCCATTGTAGGAAGAATAGCCACCATTAAAATGACAGTACTTCCAAAAATAAATTATCTTTTTTCAATGATTCCAATTCATCCAACTCTCACCTGGTTCAAAGCCTTAGATTCAATGTTCACTAAATTTTATTGGAAAAACAAAACACCAAGGATCAAACTTACAACCCTATAAAAACCAAAATTGCAAGGAGGTCTTGATGCCCCACACATCCAACACTACTCTCTGGCAAATCAGCTGCAGTATATATACAAATGGACACATCCAACTCAATCAGATATCAGCTGGTTAGATATAGAACAAACTATCTGTGAAAACATAACTATTTCAGACCTCCCATTCCTCAGTCAAACCATCAAGCATCATCCTTGTTTCAATGCAGGAACAATAGCTTCAACACTGACAGCCTGGTGGAAATTCCACAAAATCACAAACTCTAGCCTTGCACCATCCAATTTAACTCCAATCTGGCATAATCCTGATTTTCTAAGTAATAAAAAAAACACTTAACCTGAATGCTTGGGCTGAAAAAGGCATCACACATCTTAAACATATTTTTCACAATAACACCCTGGTCCCATTCCACCACCTGGTCCAGGAGTTTGGCATCGGGAACAATAGCTTCCTACAATATTTACAAATCAAAACATCTGTCCAGTCCAAGATTAATATTAGAACCATCAATTTGTCTCTTCCTCCATCAACTGAGGAGCTTTTTGACATCCTCTCTCCAAAAAAACTTCTTTCCAAGGTATATAAAATAATAATACTACAGACTGACAAATCCATAACATTACCCTCTAATAAATGGGAAGAAGAACTCTCTATTGCTCCCGATGCCGACTTCTGGGCTACAATCTTAAAAAACATTTATTTTATGACCAAAAATGCAAACCTTCAACTCATACAGTATAAAGTCCTTCACAGAACTCACTACACTGCACAAAAGTTGTCTAAAATGGGTTTCAGGTCAGAAATATGTCCATATTGCACACAGAACTGTCCTGACACCTATATTCATGCCACCTGGCAATGCACACCCATCAGACAGTTCTGGAAAAAAGTCACAGAGTCCCTGTCCCTCTTTCTGGAAAGCCACATCCCATTATCTCCCTCACTCTGCTTACTTGGTGATGTATCTCCACTTAACTTTAATACAAGTAAAAACAGACTCCTTCTTGTGGCCTTAGCCATCGCCAAGAAAACAATCCTCTTAAACTGGAAATCAAGGAAGTCCCTATATTTAACCCAATGGAAAAATCTCCTCTCTGACTACATCTCCCTGGAAAACCTAGCCTCTCCTCTCAACAACACTGCAGAGCATCAAGCTCACTGGTCACTTTTTATTGATTTTTTTACACACCTAAAAACAACAAGTACTTAAATCTCATCTCACCTTATCTATTTTTTTTTTTTTTTTTTTCTGCCAGCCAATACCCTTCACACACACACGCACACACACCCCCACACACACACAATACACAAGCTCTCTCCTCTACTCTTTAAAATAGTACAGTTCCCTGGGACCCCAAGATGATGAGTATACTCTGGTGATGGTAGTCGGGGGCTTCTTTTCATCTAGGTACCCAGACTTGACCCACTGCCCTGTGGGGCCCACTGGTCTGGCGGCCTCCTTGTGATGTGCTGGAGTTTTCTGTGGCTTGCCTCCTGCGCCCCAGAACTGCTGGAGCTATGTGTGGTTGGCGGGGTCTGGGGGATTCCTCCGCGGCGCACCCGCACCTCTTCCTTCCTCCACGCCTGCCTCCCTCTCCCCGTTGCGGGGGGCTGGGGGTCTCCTGCTGCCTGGGGGTCTGCTGCTGGGGCTAGGCTTGCCTCCGGGTGGGGGCTCCGGCTGGTGAGGGTACCCGGTCCTGGGTGGGGCGGTTCCTGGAACAACCATGGGACTGGGTTTCCTTGTGGTGGGTGTCGCCTTGTATCAGTCCTGCCTCCCTTGGTGGGTCAGGGCCTGGGGTGGGCATGGGGACTCGCTGGCCCAGGACCCTGGGGGGTCCTGCAGTCTTCCCGTGGGGAGCAGCGTCCCGGAGGTGGTCGGCCTGGGTTGGGTCTTCAGTGGGTGTTGGGTAGGTGGCTCTGGTGCTGCGGTCCGCTGGGAGGTGTGTTCCTGGTGGGCGCGCCTGGCCGCTGGGGCCCGTCTGGGTCGTTGCCTGCGAATCCTGGGGCTTGCCGTTCGGGGGGGCCATTTGGCACCGCTCCCACGCCCCCGCTTTGTCCTGGCAAGTTCGGGGCCAGCCCTCACTAGCCTAGCCTCTTAATTTGCACCTCACTATTCACACACTGCACTCTTGTATATATTTTAACCCGGGCACACACACAACATTTAGGGTTCTTGGAGTCGGGGGTGGTAGGAGAGCAATTACCTGCCGCCCCCCCCCCCCCCCCCCCCCCCGTCCTCCAATTTTAACTGCACTACATACACAAACTGGGGGGGGGGGGGGGGGGCAATGTGGTTTACGTTGTGACCCCTCTCTGCCAGCCCCTCACCTGCCCCACCTGCCCTCTGTTTTTATTGCACCACGACATCCACTTGTCTGGGGCAGGCGGGGGGGGGGGGGGGGTCGGAGGGCTCCCACTCGACCTGTTTTTCCCCAGTTTTAATGCACCACATCACACTTAGAACTGCACTTAGGCACAGTGAAGGGAAAATGTATCTTTGTCAGGGATCAAAGATACAGAATAACAGGGGGAGACAAGGGGTGGATCACTAGTTTGAGCTTGGTGCGGCTGGTGGGGTCCGGCCCCTTATGGCGGTGGTTGGACGTACGGGGTTGTGGTGGCTTGGGGCTGGGTGGACAGGTGGTTGGCAGGGGCAGGTGCCATATGCGGCACCACTGCCTGGGGTGCGCCTCGTCTGCACCGAGGAATAGACCAGGTTGGAGCTGGTGGGCTTTCAGCGCACCTTCTGCACAGTTTTTTTGCACGAAATTGTCACTGTGCCAAGCTGAATCTTTCGACACCTCCCCCTGGTGTGCTGTCACACCCATCCCGGCGCAGCCGGTCTACCAAATTGCCAAATTGGTTGCGCAGTGTGCCAGCCAAAATTACCACTGCGCGGGGTGCGCCAGGCTGCGCCACCCTGAGTTGCGCCAGGAAATTAGAGCCCTGAGTCTTCATCTGATGGTTCAAAGTTCTTTTTAAGCTTTGCTTTTACAGGTAGAATCATTGAGAGTGTGGGCCGCTTGTCTTCAGACATGCTGGTGGTCACAAGTTTGACCGGCGCCATCAGCTTGACAATGTCTTCAGTGTTGCAGAAGTCTTTGTCCTTGAGAGAAACTTCAGGACAGCAAAGTTCCATCAATGGTTATACAGACTTCAGGAACTGTTTTTACAATAAAAGTCATTATATTTAAACCTAGGTAAATTTTATTTTGAAAGCACAAAAACAACCGAAACAGGAAATTGTGTGTTTTCAGACAATAGCTTAACAAACCTGGGAGGTGAATGGACCTCTGAACCAGTCACAGACACAACAACAGAATGGAGCTGGTGTCAAAGACTGATGGAAACATCTTTGTGTGATTTTTTTGTTGTTGTTTGTGAAATCATGGTCTTGATTTTTGGGGTGAGATGAAGCTGTAGAGCTTTAAAATGAATTTTAAAATACACACGTGTAATGATACCTGTCTGAGCTGACAGTGTTCTCTCCTCTCCCTCAGTAAGCCACAGTCTATAAGAGTCTGTTATGCAGAACTAGCCACAAACAGGGAAGTATTGTACCAAGTACAAAGGGTATTTTCTCCGCCTACAAGAACTCCCATCAAAATATAATACCACAGTTTAAGAGTAAACTACCTAGACATTTTTTGAGTGCATTAACTTTTTGGAAAAATAGAGTTTATGTGGAACTAACCGACTCGCGTCACGTATTCCTCCGCACAGAGCAGCGCTGCTGCAAGCCGCTGAATGACTCCGTTTCCCTCTCAGCTGTTCAAGTCAACAAGCTAGCGACTTCAGATGCTGATTGTAGCCTCGTGTAACTTTTTTCAGGCATTGTAATTCTTTTGTTCTGACTCTTAGCGGTGTGAGGAAGAGACAACGTAAGAAATGAAAAACGAGTGATTATGACAGCGACGATGAAGTTCCATTCACTTTGGAGCCAAGAGGATACCTGTATGAACCACAGTAAAATCAGCAGTGTTAATTTAACACTGAAAGAGTCAATTTTAACTCTAAGTCAGTGAACATATGGTCCTTATCTACAGAGTGTTAAATTTACTCTTCAGGTAGAGTTAAATTTTCAGAGTTAATGTTACTCTATATAGAGTTAATATTGTGGACTTAATTACACTGTAAGTGTTGGTGGAATTTTACTCTATGATGCCAATAACACTCCTAGTGTTACTTATATTTAACACTATAGGTTTTTAATTGTTAATCAAAAATGACTCTTATGAATTAACTCTCTCAGTGTTACACTTGCTTCACACTAAAAGTTAAATAAGAATTACTCTCTACAGTGTTATTTACTATTGACTCCTGCCAGTTTCAAAAACAATTTCACATTTAATTTACTTCCTTTAAGTGTTATTTTTACCCAAAGACACTTCAAGTTTCAACAAATCAAATGCCATATAAAATGGTGTGCAATAGATGTACATGTGTATTTAAAAAATACCATACCTTTCCAAAATAAAAACATTAAAAGGCTGTGAAAGACAACAAACACCAAAAGCTTATTTCTTTGCATCTTTATTTAGCAAATCTCAGAATATCAACATTCCAAAATTCAATATACATCTCCCAAAGCAAATAGGGGGATACATTGAGGCAGGATCACAACAAGGAAATGCTAGCCATTTGCTATTCTTAAAACTTTCCTGACTCAGCTTCAGAGATACATGAGTCTTTAACATTGCCAACCAGAGCATGTGAGCGGAGCGGAGCGGTTTTTTCAACAAGCTGGAGCGGCACCTCATCTGTCGCTCCATCCCGCTCCAATTTCGCTCCGGTACCGCTCACACCAAGCGTCTGAAGCATGTCTCACACAAAGTGCATCTGCGTGTAATTAATTGTTCAGCCACCCACACTGTTTTCTGTCGGAAACTGGATGTTGACAACTCGGATCAGCACCGCGGACAGCGCAAAAGCTCTCAGACCTCAGTGCAGGTCACCTGCAATCGTCTCATTTTTTTATCCAGTCAATGCAATGCGCTTCCGTATTTTCGTAGAGTGAGTGGTGAGTGATTTGAGTGGAGCGGGTAGAAATTTGAGTGAGCGTCAGAGCGGTAATAAGCGGAGCGGTGCGCATGCGCTCTGAGCGGCTGAGCGGGTGCGAGAACAGCTGTGTGAGCGAGGAGCAGGAAATCTCACTGCTGCACTCTGCTCACATGCTCTGCAGGAGACATACGGAGCTCTTACCTTTTAGATTCACTTTATTGATGCTCCATTCATAGTACACTCGGTCCGTCACCTATTATTGTCCCGCACACGACACAGTGCACACATACGTTCCTACTACACATCCGCGTCCCTTACAGTGATGATCAGTGTATGTAATACAGGCACTACTTGACTCTATAATATTTAAACAGGACATTAACTTGCACAAATAATTCTCAGTGTTTCCTCTATAGTTCATTTGGGTCGGCGCCCCGCCGTCGCAACGGACACTCCCGCCGTGCCAACAGGATCCCCACCCATAAATTCAAGAGCAGATTTAAAGAAAAAAACATTATTTGATTTTTATTTTAATCTAAAGGACGTTTAACAGGCATTCTTTTATCAAATAAAAAAGCGTACTCTAAATTGCAATTTTAGAGTCCAATGCGTCACTATCGTTTCATTACATTCATTAAAATGCAAAATGCATTTCTCTTCTCCTCTGACCCTTCTCCGACCTGTCGTCTGACTATTTACGCTGCATGCTGCGCAAGCCATCCTCTCTCTCCTGCACAGAGTCTGATTATTCACGTAAAACCATTCAACAAAACAAACGCTGCCTTCAGTTAAACAGCGCAGAACATGAATGAAACATTCACTGATTTAACTAACGCTTTCACACAGAGCAGAGAGAGGAAGGAAAAGCTGAAGGAGAGGAGAGATTTTCATCCGATGTACATGTGAACATTTGATCTAAATCCCCGCTCTGCGTCTTTGCGCGCGCGCGCTCCTCCGTCTGCCGGTGCACTTAAAGACGCAAATAGACGCGCATCGCAAGGACAGTGAGGGATCATCAGTCACTTTGTGTGATTTTATAATTCAAACGGTGTCTTGATAGCTCATGTGCCCGGTTTAAGTGAACACAAAGGGCTCTAATTTCGTAGACCAGGCGCAAGGAGGCGCACCCACACCTCCGTCCTTCCCACTGGCGCAAGTAGCAGAGTGGGAGGAGAGGAGGCGTGAGTTGGTTTAGCACAGCCGAGTGTGATCTTCACCAATCAAATGAACGCCTCTCCTCGCCTTTAAATGCGCCGCCGGCGAGGCGCAGTGACAATTTCACCTCTATGGAGAAGAAGGTCAGAGCCGCTGTCACTTTTACAGCAACTGGGAGAGTGCAGGGGCCACCAGGCCGCGCATCGGAGGACACTATGCGCGTCACCGTGTGGACCACCTCGCGGGACAGATGTAATCTGTTCCTGTGTCATAAATAGGAGTACAAAATTAAGTGATAATTGCATTTAGACACAGCAGCAGGCTAATCCATTCATCATGCTTATGATCCACCTTCATTCCTGGTCTGTCATCGCCAAATAGCAGAACCAGGCCGAGGTTTTCTTCCCAGCCAAGAATTGAAGGCCTACACATCAAGAAAAAAAAGTCAGCATCTTCAGAAAACCATAAAGGTCGCTCTTTTTAGGAAAAATCAAGTGCATACAAAGTGCTGACTAAATATTTTTCCTCTTCTTTTTTCTTAAATAAGAGAGGTCACAGCCTAAAAAACTGAAGACCTATACTTCCAGTAAAAAAAGTCAACATCCTCATAATACAAGAAATTAACTCTTAAAAGTACAATTATTTGTCATTTGTTACTGCTGTGTTGTTACAATATAATGTAACAAGAAAGTGATGGATAAATATTTCATTTTTCGCAGATTCCAGATTTTGCTCTCTCTCTCTCTCTTTAGCTCTCTGTCTTTAACTCTCTCTCTCTCTCTCTCTCACTCTCTCTCTCTCTCTCTCTGACTTTCCCTCTCTTTCTTTCTCATTCTCGCACACAAACAGCGCAACACGCATTGCATGAGCCCACACTCACATAGGCTAATAAATAAATAAACAGAATAGTGTTGATAGAACTTGCAAAATGTGAAACATTCGAAAACAAACTAGTGCTAAAAACTGTAGAACTGCAACAATGAAAATAACACGAACAAATGATCAACTCGATTAGTGAACAATTAGAAAAAGGACAGGATCAGCCCGTGGACAGTGCAGCGCCACCACAGCGCAAAAGCTCTCAGCCCTCATCAGCATTTCTCACACACAGGTCGGTCGCAAAGCTTGCAGGTGACAAGGGTCTTATTTTTCTGCACAGACTGTTTATTTGTCTCTGCCTCCTGTTTGCTTGTGGCTGCTGCAGCTCGTGCTGTAAACACTATAGCGGCGGGAAAATCACCTCAGCTAAATGGATCGTTCCTCTTTAGTGCTTCATTAAACAACCTTAAAGCCTCAGAAAACATACAGAACATATATTTAGGCACACTCGTGGCATGAGTGGCTTGTGATCAGACCACAGTAGGACAAAATAATCAGATGTCCCCCACCCCCGCTCCACCATCTCTCTCTCTCTCTCTCTCATCGGTAGCCTGGCTCTGTCCCTCCACTCCGGGGCAGCGGGCCCCTCCCGCCCAGTTCTGGTCCTCCCCCCCCACACTGGGCCCGGGACAACATAACCGTTTGTCCCCCCCTACTGGCGGGCGTGCCCGCTGTATATCCGCGACTGTCGGAAAAAATGCTCAGTTAAAATCTATTCCTGTGAATTTATCAGAGACTGGGCACGGGTCCGGACAGAACCATCACTCGGTCCGGATCCGGACCGAGGTCTGCCATTTGGTGATGCCTGGTTTATTGCATTGAAATGTGCCTGTCACTCTGGATACCTGCCTGTGAGGTTTTGGTGACGTGTGCGCACTGTGCACCTGTCAGCCAAATTACCACTGACCCGGGTGCGCCAGGCTGCGCCACCCTGAGTTGCGCCAGGAAATTAGAGCCCCAAATGTTCACATGAACATCGGATGAAAATCTCTCTTCTTCTTCAGCTTTTCCTTCCTTTCTCTGCTCTGTGTGAAAGCGTTAGTTAAATCAGTGAATGTTTCATTCATGTTCTGCGCTGTTTAACTGAAGGCAGCGTTTGTTTTGTTGAATGGTTTTACGTGAATAATCAGACTCTGTGCAGGAGAGAGAGGATGGCTTGCGCAGCATGCAGCGTAAATAGTCAGAGGACAGGTCGGAGAAGGGTCAGAGGAGAGGAGAAATGCATTTTGCATTTTAATGAATGGAATAAAACGATAGTGACGCATTAGACTCTAAAATTGCGCAAATTAGAGTACGCTTTTTTATTTGATCCAGTTTCCGTCAGAAAACAGTGTGGGTGGCTGAACAATTAATTACACGCAATCACCAATCAAATGAACGCCTCTCCTCGCCTTTAAATGCGCCGCGGGCGAGGCGCAGTGACAATTTCACCTCGGTAGTAGAAGGTCAGAGCCGCTGTCACTTTTACAGCAACTGGGAGAGCGCAGGGGCCACCGGGCCCGCATCGGAGGACACGATGCGCGTCACCGTGTGGACCACCTCACGGGACAGATGTAATCTGTTCCTGTGTCACAAATACGAGTACCAAATTAAGTGATAATTACATTTAAACACAGCAGCAGGCTAATCCATTCATCATGCTTGTGATCCACCTGCATTCCTGCTCTGATATCGCCGAATAGCAGAACCTCTGGTGAAAATAAAGCTCCTCCCCATCCTCCTTGCAATAATGTACTCCATCTTTTTAGATCACGTTAAGAATAAAGATTAAAACAGAGAAATATGGGCAATCACAGGTAAATCCTTAAGACACCGAGTGACTTACATTTATTCAGAGAGCGTCTCTCTCTTTTTTCTTTTCTATTGAATTTCATGAGATGAGAGAAGCCGGATACTCCGTATCGGATGATGTGGCTGTTTGTGGTTGGCTGAGAGATGTGAACTCGTTAGTTATGACAAACGTCTCTGATCTGACATCAGATGTGACGGGACAATTAATATAGATACAAATGTATGTGCTGGTTCAGACGGTTACATTAAATAGTGGTTGCTGTGATTGTTTATTGCATTGAAATGTGCCTGACACTCTGGATACCTGCCTGTGAGGTTTTGGTGACGTGTGCGCACTGTGCGCCTGTCAGCCAAATTACCACTGCAAGGGGTGCGCCGAGAATAGACCAGGTTGGAGCTGGCGGGCTTTCAGCGCACCTTCTGCGTGGTTTCTGGCACGAAATTGTCACTGCGCCAAGCTGAATCTGTCGACACCTCCGCCTGGTGCGTCGTCACACCCATGTCGGCGCAGGTGGTCCATCAAATTGCCGAATTGGCTGCGCACTGCGGTGCGCCCAGGGCCGCGGGAACTAGGGGTGCGGAGGGTGCTGCAGCACCCCCGAACGAAATGTAGTGTTATGCCGCCGTGCCGTCAATAGACATGATTTATCAACTGCTGTATTGTATTGAAATACCAGTTTTACTTAGGCTGTATCATGTTATGCCATCATTAATCCTGTTAGGCCTGCACATGTGTTCATCATGTGTTTTTTTATGCTGCCGCTGAGCAGTCTGCATTTGTGTGGTGATTTTAATGTGATGTTGATGGTCAGCACCACGGTCAGCACAAGAGCACTCAAAATAGAGGAGCAGATCTCGTTGGCACCTGTGTGTGTGTGTGTGTGTGTGTGTGCGCGCGCCCCCGCACACACTCATATCCCCAAATTTCACATAACGCGAAAGCGCCGCGGTCTTGAATCGTACTGCGGGCACTTCGCTCCCACTCTAGTCCATCGATCAGAGCAATTCCACTGCGCGCGCTCCGGCGCTGGCGCGTCGCTGAAGCGCCGGCGCGCGCCACGGCGCTGGAGATTCACTTCAGGTCTATTTTCTGCGCGGCCGCTTCCAAACCGTCATTACTTCACAACCGGAGGTACGAGCATCAGGTCAACAGTTGGTCAGAGGGTCCCAGAGGCAACACGACTCCATGGACGAAGAAAAGTGAATCGTAGAGGTACAGAAATATATGACATTATATATGACACCAAACATCCTTTCTCCAAGGATATAGGCAGGTAGAAGTGAAATAAATCACGAAGCTGTGTGGTTGGGACCAGCAAAGCGACCTTAGAGAAGCGAAGTGAGGTGTTGTTTATTTCTTTTCTCAGTTTATAACATGTTTTGTTATCGTGTGACATCGCTATTCACACGAGAGCTTGTGTCTCTCCGGGGATCAGCCCTCCCCCTTTGGGACGGTGCGCCGCGGCGCATCCAGTGGGATTTGTCAGTCGGAGCAAGACCGCGGCTCAGCACGGCGCTGCGGGGCGCTTTTGTGGAATTTGGGGGTTAGGCCTGGCACCTGTGCCTGTGTGTGTGGGGTGTATTGTCCCTGAGCAGCAACTCATTTTGCATTCTAGTAATTTGACAGTGTTTTACTCTACTGTAGTTATATAGGCTATGCACAGTCAGCCTCAATCCTGGCTAACCTCGACCCCACCCCTTCTTTTTTTTCTTTTCTTCTCAGCACCTCCTGTTGAAAATAAGTTCCCGCGGCTATGTGTGCGCCAGACAAAATTACCACTGCGCGGGGTGCGCCAGGCTGCGCCACCCTGAGTTGCGGCAGGAAAGTGACACACCAAGTGACTGATGATCCCTCACTGTCCCTGCGATGCGCGTCTATCACGCTCCTCCGGCAAACGGAGGAGCGTGCGCAAAGGCGCTGAGCGGGGATTTAGATCAAATGTTCACATGAACATCGGATGAAAATCTCTCTTCTTCAGCTTTTCCTTCCTCTCTCTGCTCTGTGTGAAAGCGTTAGTTAAATCAGTGAATGTTTCATTCATGTTCTGCGCTGTTTAACTGAAGGCAGCGTTTGTTTTGTTGAATGGTTTTACGTGAATAATCAGACTCTGTGCAGGAGAGAGAGGATGGCTTGCGCAGCATGCAGCGTAAATAGTCAGAGGACAGGTCGGAGAAGGGTCAGAGGAGAGGAGAAATGCATTTTGCATTTTAATGAATGTAATGAAACGATAGTGACGCATTAGACTCTAAAATTGCGCAAATTAGAGTACGCTTTTTTATTTGATAAAAAGAATGCCTGTTAAACGCCCTTTTGATTAAAATAAAAATCAAATGATGTTTCTTTCTTTAAATCTGCTCTTGAATTTATGGGTGGGGATCCTGTTGGCACGGCTGGGGTGTCCGTTGCGACGGCGGGGCGCCGACCCAAATGAACTATAGAGGAAACACTGAGAATTATTTGTGCAAGTTAATGTCCTGTTTAAATGTTATAGAGTCAAGTAGTGCCTGTATTACATACACTGATCATCACTGTAACGGACGCGGATGTGTAGTAGGAACGTATGTGTGTACTGTGTCGTGTGTGGGACAATAATAGGTGACGGACCGAGTGTACTATGAATGGAGCATCAATAAAGTGAATCTAAAAGGTAAGAGCTCCGTATGTCTCCTGCAGAGCATGTGAGCAGAGTGGAGCAGTGAGATTTCCCGCTCCTCGCTCACTCAGCTGTTCTCGCACCCGCTCCGCCGCTCAGAGCGCATGCGCACCGCTCCGCTTATTACCGCTCTGACGCTCACTCAAATTTCTACCCGCTCCACTCAAATCACTCACCACTCACTCTACGAAAATACGGAAGCGCATTGCATTGACTGGATAAAAAAATGAGACGATTGCAGGTGACCTGCACTGAGGTCTGAGAGCTTTTGCGCTGTCCGCCGTGCTGATCCGAGTTGTCAACATCCAGTTTCCGACAGAAAACAGTGTGGGTGGCTGAACAATTAATTACACGCAGATGCACTCTGTGTGGGACATGCTTCAGACGCTTGGTGTGAGCGGTACCGGAGCGAAATTGGAGCGGGATGGAGCGACAGATGAGGTGCCGCTCCAGCTTTTGTGAAAAAACCGCTCCGCTCCGCTCACATGCTCTGTTGCCAACCTCTCTTCGACACTGCATCTGACTTAAAAACACTGTTCAAACCTGAAGTAGATGGCAACAAGGAACATCAAAAAGGGACGTATCTGTTGGTCCATATGCCATCTGAACATCCAGTGGCTTAAAATAGAACAATTCTTTAACATCAAAAATCCTAAGTGCCTCAAACGGCTTTAACAAGATTTTAAATGCATGGTAGTGTTCCTCAAAACAAATGGTTTCCACAGCTGAGCCAATAAGTACGACTTGCTCATTTTTTACAATAATATCTTTTATCTTACAATAAACTGGCATCTCATCAACTACCTCAACACACACAAGCAAGCCAGGTTGATATTCAGTGCCAAAGTGCTTTACCCAGTTCACTGAAAGAACATTAGCAGATAGTGCAGCATTTAGTTTAGCAGCAACCTCTAGACCTTCTTTAAACTCATGAAGTTGCATCATTTTTCCAGGGCCAACAGTTAGCATGCACTGGCTGAAAGACTCCCAATGCAAGGCCATATATCTTTGGTGCTTTTTAGCCAACGTCTTTGTGATATTTTTGAAACTTTAGTTGGGTCTTGAAGAAGTTATGCTTAGCCTCGTAGCGCATACACCACATGTGCAAAACAGGTCCGATATTTTGTATACATCTAGGATAATGGATCATAAACTGATGCTTGTGCAAGAGGTTTCTTGAGGGAAACAGATGCTTAAAAAGCTGATGATGCTCGACAGTAAGGTGCTTCAGAAAGATTGTCATACTGTCTGTTAGGGCTGGAGAAAACACAATATTCACTATCTGCAAAAGCAATGTTAGAAGGTGCCAGTAGTTGTTGTCTTGCTGCACAAGATCTCCAAATATTAATGGCATGTTGCGCAGCAAACACCAGGACTGAATTGCATTGAGTCCCAAATCATTACTTCCATCCAATAATTTCACTGCTGGAGGACAGTTTCGCCTTTCTGTGTAACCATAGTTGAATGATTCTATTCTTACAGCTAGTTCTTTAGCAGTCAAGTACTTGTCCTGGATGTACCCCAAGACAAGTTTTACCTCAAATTGTGCAACTCCTTCTAAAATATCATTCATGATATCAACAGCATATTTGTTGGATGTGTTAAAATACTGCAATGAATTCAACAAACATGGACGCTTCACACCATACACATGAGGTAGTTGTGGAATTTTTTGTATAGTATGGCAGTGTTCAGCATGCATGTCTTTAGTTCCCAGAATAACACTCTCTTCATCTTCACAGAATACTGTTTGAAAATCACATTTCTCTAGGATACAAAAACGACAACAATGTCGAGCACTAAACGATTCCACAAACCCAAACAAGCAATGTATACCAAGATTATCTCCTGTGACTTGCACAACACTGCCATGAATAGAATTCTCACACATTGGAACTTTAATTCCATCAGTTTCAAGCACTTTCAAGTCATTGACTATTGGCGAGAAAAAGTGCACACAAATGTATATTGACCAAAGCTGAATTTAACTTGGGTGGAAAATTTCTCAAAGTGAAATAGATACCCCCTAATTTGTGCACCCCTTTTTTGGATCCCAGCGGATTGGCAGTCTCGAAGTAATCATAAAATAATTGAATTTGGAGTGCATTATGTTCATTAGAAAATAGAAGATTTCTTGTTACATAAACACCATCTTTTAAATCTAAATATACACCATCCTTGAGGGTATGACTAGATGTAAACACGCCACATAGGTTTGGGTTTCTTAGAATAGATTGCAATGGTTCTAAAATTGGAATGTAGGCAAATCTCTCAGTCACAACAACCTGACTGTGCGATCCTGTGTTTTTGTTTCTTCTGTTTTCATATCTGACACCTAGTACTTTTTCAACAGGTTCAACCGTTCGCCATTTCTGGTCGAAAAATACTTTGGCTTGGTTCTGCAACTCGAGCACCACTTCTTCCATAGATGATACAAAATTGTTTAAAGTAGACTGGCCGACCCCAGCAACCTGGAGCTGCGCGATGGCAGATACACATATCATGAGTTCTTATGCTGGATGATGGTAGGACCTGAGAGCTACTGGCAGCTTCTTCAGTATCTTGTGGTTCAACATTATCTGAAACACTTTGGCTATCTACATCATCAACTTCTGTCTCATTTTGCTCACAATGTTTTGTATTTAGATGTTTCCTAAAGCCTGAAAAAGTGCCGAAAACATGACAACATCCCATCTGAGCACAATTTAGGCGTAATGATTTACCAGGACAGAAACCATGGATCAATTGCATGTGCCTTATTAGCATGTTTGTGCTCATAAAACGAGCTTTGCAGACAAAACAGATGAATCCCATAGTAGCAAGTCAAACCGAGTGAGATAAATCACTCAAATTATCACATTACTAAATGAGCATCACACAATGTACGCTGACCACTCCATACATGGTAACATGTCTAACCTCAGTTTAGCATTCTAACCCTGACCTCAGCAACACGTGGACTCTCCTGAACTTTCCCAATATCAATGTTGTACACAGTTGTTTGTATGAAGGTGAACATGTTGTGAAGCATGTGATTGTAATTGGTGCCAAAGACAAAATGTGCCTTAAAGAGTTCATCGAAAGCTCCAAGAGAACTGTTTGACTTGCATGGTAAGACCTGCTTGTCCAGTATGATGAAGAACTCATGGATGGAGCTCCTCTTCATCCCAACAGCGAGTAGGTAGGGCTGACTGCTGCTCTTGATGGCATCAATGTGTTCCTGGAGGCTAGTTCCACTCTAAATCAGGAAAAAAGTGAAAATCAAAAGCTGGTATTCAAAGATTTATGCTTTAGATCTCTTTTGTTGGAGATCTCAGAACGGTCACTATGGTTGTCTCAAAAGATAAAATACTTCAAACTAAGAACCATTTTCATACAAAATATACAAAAGTCAGACCACAAACACTAAAGAAAAAAAAAGAACAAGTAAATACCAGTACAAACCTTCTTAAACACGACAAGATGCTTCTCAGCTTGAGAAGCTGACACCTTGCCGGGTCTTTTAAGGCCTTGGGCTGAGGGAGGAATCAAGTGGAGGAGGAGGAGGATGGAGAAAAGATCACTGTCCCATCCTGCCGACAAAGATCAAAATGTTGTATTACAAAAGTGTCATTAGCTCATATATTAAAAACATAGCTTTAGATCAACAACTCAAACAACAAAAAGCTAAGGAACTGAAACAGGAAAATGGTCAAAGCTCAAAAGTACATGATGAACAGTACCAGAGGCAAGGGTGTCATCCATTTCCTCCTCAACTGATGTAGCTTCTGCACAGTGGATCAGTTCTTCAAGGTCACTTGCGGTGGGAAGAGCCTTGCTCTGCTGTATAACCTTTTGCTTGAATACAGTAGGCCACCTGTATAGAGATACCTCATCAAACCAACAAGAAACTAACAACAGCTGAAAATAGCGACATCTCATCAGTAAAATCATTGCATCAGTGAGATTCATTTTTTAAAGACAGATTCTGTAAGTAGTTACAGAAAATCCATGCTCACTTTACATCGAATAAACAAAAGTCTTGATTAGATCAGACTTACTTTTCCAAAAACTTGGCAGCCACGTTCTCATCAAACTGCAAGATGAAGTCTTGCTCAATCTGCAACACATAATGTAAACCAAGTTGATGTCATCACCATCATATTGTTTTTTTACAAGCACAATGAACCTTCCATTTAAAATAAAATATTTAACTCAAGGAATTCTAAGTTCTGATCTTAGATGAGTGTAAACTTCAAAACTTTGGCACATTGTATTTAAGAGAAGCACTTCTGTCTTCCTGATGGTACCAAATACTTACCAACTAACTGAACATTTGGAACAAATTCTTTATCACAGAAAAAGTAGCTTTCAATCAAATGTCTGACTTTCACACAATAGACAGAAATTTATGTTTGGTTATGAAATCAGGTATTTTAAAATCACAAACAAAATGTTTTTCAGATTGTAAAAATACTTGTGTTAACATTTGTTCTTAATTACCAGTCCTTTGATGTCTTTGAAATGTGAGAATTCAGTCAGAACTTCTGAGGATCTGTCTTCATCAAGGACCATTTTGCGACGATATCCAAACGTCATTTTCATCTTCTGCTTGATGGCAGCCTCATCAGATGAGTACTTCATGAAGGACACTGCTTCCCTGCATTGCTCCTCGCTAAGCTGGGTCTCAGGATGAACAGAAGACTTTCGCATAGCAGTCGGCCCTCCACCCGTCAGCTGACTTGATGATCCCCTGCTCTCTGATGAAGCACTCTTCCTCTGGATGGTTTTGAGCCTCCATGCCAAGTAACCAGTGCCACTTTCAACATCATAGAAATGTTCCTATAATATGTAGTCCTAAAGCAAGAAGGCAGCAGCAGTTGTTTAAAACTGACACTGAATTCATTTCTAAGTGGTGACACAATAAGGATAATAGAAATGCAATATGTAAATAACAATATTTGAAAAGTTAAGTTTAAAAAGGCCTACATAGCCATTCTTGGAATATGGGTCCATCAAGTAAGGAAACATGGCGGCTATGCCTCGTGCATAATTCTCCCTCACATGCCTTGGTGGTGATGTCCTTGTCAGGATATGACCCAGAGGTAACGAGGTAAAGCTGGACCCAAAAGCTCAAAAGATCAGGCAGTGTAAAAGTTGCAGTGATTTTAATTTGAGGCAGGGATAACACAACAAACAAACAACGGTCCAGTTGCTGCGGTGGTGGGAGCTCAAGGAGACCTGGAAGGAAAGCAGAGGAGAAAAAAGGTGAGCAAAAGGAAAAAATCATGAAACAACAGGCAGACCACAAAAACAGTAAGTACGCCCCTGAACGGGGACAGAGGCTTAGAGCCAGGAGCAAACGAAGCGAGTAGCAAACACTGGAAGAGCACAAACCAGGCGTCGTGTGTGCAATCCACCCGCGCTGCAGTCAACTGGAGAGTGGAATAAGTGGGGTGCGGTGATTGGAGGCAACCGGGAACAGGTGTGGGAGACTGCAGCGTGCCTGAAGTCCCGCCTCCGCAGAAAGGTGAAGGAGAGGAGCAGTGAGGGAGGGGGAGAGAGACTGAGAGGAAACTGTGAATCCTCACAGTCCTATTAGGAACACAGTGAATTTTGTATAAATTCAAATGTTCACAAATGAAAGTTGAAACACAGAACTAAAAAACATCACTACCTTCCTCATAAATGTGTAAAAAATGGTTTTAAATGTCAAATTGTGCTGTAATGGAGAAAACGTTGTACTGTGGAGGATGACAAATGAATTACCCATGAATTTCAGTCATGTCTGCAGTAAGGATGTTGACCATCTGACGCCATGAGGAGTCATTCAGACCTTTGGTGTGATTGTATTCCTTGATAATACGGTCTCCACCAGGTTTCTTGGTCAGTGCAGCTTCAACTACCTGTGAGGGGACAGAGAAGGCAAGCTGATAAATCAGCAGAAACCAAATTCTCTTTGACAACAGAAAGTCCATGCCTCTAAAACACAATCAAGAATACAGTCATTGGAAAAGATAAAACAAATTTGATATGCCAACTTGCACTTTTTGCATCTTCATTTGCCCTCTGCCTTTTTGTAGCAGGGCTGGGATCCTCATCCAAGGTGATTGTATCATCAGAGCTGCAGTTTGAGAGTTCGAGGATGATTGTCATCTCAGAGGCTGATTGTTCCAGTGGGAAACTCTTTGTTACGTCAAGTAGTGGACTTGCAGATGGAGTTGTTTCAGAACTACAGCTGGGAGGAGCTGTCCAATAAGATCCTAAATGTTAGTCAGGAGTGAGAGGACAGTGTAAAAAAACAAACAAAAAAAAAAACAACATTCACAATTTTTCAACTGTAGACAACAATAAAGTATAAATTGGTCTTATTTATCATTCCATGCACTAAGCTGAAAGAAAATACTAGCCAGATTTTACCAGTGTCAAATCTGATGGTAAATACACCGGCATTGGATTGTTGTGCCACTTCCTCAAAGACATCTGCATCCACCTCAGTTCCTGTCTCGTCAAAAACTCTGACACTTTCTGTGACAGGTGGGATGGAGAACCTTATGAAAGCTTAAGGAAAGAAACAGTCAACATAAGATGCTTTAGACCAACAAAAGGTATACCTCAGAAGCACCCTGTCATATCTGGGATGTACGATCACACGGTCCAACTTTAAACAACATCAGTATATTTTATTTTATTCAATTATGAAATACACAAAAGTAAAAAAAAAAAAAAAAAAAAAAAATTACATGAGGCGCATGGAGAGGTGAAAAGCCCAAAGGATATCACACTGTTAAAGAGAGGATAGAAAAGAAACACTTCCTGACTAATAAGCAGACCTTGATTATTTAGCAGGATTCAAAGTAAAAATTGGTATTGATGTTAAAATAAAAAAAGGAAAATTTGATTCAAGCCAGATTTTTTTGTCATTACTAGCAGTGGTTTAACCTCCTGTTGAAAATGACAGAAAATACGTAAATTGATTGTTCATTTTGGTGAATTATTATTCAAACCCATGGATTTTGACAAGTCTCAGAGCTGAAACAGCGAAAAGCATTTTGACACGTGGGTAAACAGAAGTTATGTTAATATTTACTGGTTACTTACCATTGCCACATCATATCACATAATATATGTTTATGAAAGACAGCAAACAAACAATTCCCTTACATATTTGAAAGAATAAAGGATAATTTATATAGTATATTACTTTAGAACATTTTCAATCCTGCACAAACTTGAAAATGTTAATTTGAAAGAGTTACAAGTAGTACAATATGGACGCCCTATTTTTGCTTAAAACAAAAATACAAGAGGAGAGCCCCCTAAACCAAGGTGTAAATGGCAAGTTCTCATATAGGGTATTCTTTCAATTTGAGGAAATTTCTTTTCACCTTACATTTATTTAGAATAATTTGGAAATTTTGATGAACTGTTTCAAAATCTTACATTTGAAAACGGTACATTTCAACAGTAAATGTAATGCTACAAACATTTAAAACAATCCAAGTCAGGACTCTGGGACCCTGTCAAAAATCAAGACAATTTCTTGCACTGTGGGACTGTTATAAACAGTCCTGTGTTGTACATCTAACTTTTTTTTCCTTTTATGTTAAAAAGACAACTATGTTACAAGTAACTGATTCTTTCTCAACAAGCCAGGATGTCAAATAATATTTTTGACAAGATATTAAGTTTTATTGCTCTCCAAAACGAGAGGAAAAGACTTACAACAGTAGTACAAGCCTAAGAACATAAAAATTGATAACTTTAAAATGTGGCACACTGCTGCCACATTTTTTTCCAGTACTTTCTAGATTTTTCTCTAAAGTGTGACTCCACTTGCAGGGAAAATTGAGACCACACATTTAAGAGATCGATTTAAAGATATAAAATATTTTAAAACGACATGCAGGGACTCTGAGTCTGTCTCTCCCATAGCCTGCATGTGTGTGAGGGGGCTGTCTGCTGTCGGTGCTCTGTATGAGAGACCCGCAGCGGGATCGGCTTTAACGGAGAGCAGCGGGGCGGCGGTGGTGTGAAAGATTAACGTTTCATCGTAAATAGAGCACAGATGATCCGGTACCGTCTACGTGTCATTATGAACTGTATAGAGACCAAAAGTTCAATCGCGGTGTGATGTGAGGGCTCAATACAAACCAAACTAGGACGGTTAGTTTAAATGCAGATGAGCTCACCTGACTGCCGCAGCGGCCGTAAGTGAACACTGGCGATAATGTACCGCTACTCTTGGGACTCGTCTGGTTAAACACTGAAGAGTAGCGATGTATGGGAGCATCCTGGGTAACCCGCTCACAGACTAGCATGTCGGTAAAGTTTAACGGGAGAGGCAGCGTTAACCGCGGGCTAAACGTGCACGCGCATAACAGCTGCGGGAGAGCGGGCAACTGCTAAAGCTTACCTCGACAAGTAAAGACATGTCTCCTTATGTTAAAATGCCGCTAAACTGAGGACTCTGTCCGGTTAAACATCCACTGAAGTGATGCAAGAGAGCACCAATGTAGTTACAGCGGAGAAACTGGTTAAACCTACACATGCACGTGAATGAACTGTCGGTAATGGAGTCATTTCCAGATAAGTTAAGACATGCCCCCAGAGCATTCACTGTATCCCGTGAATGTTAAAAGACGATAGCTCCCCAAAATGAAAGGAAAACATTGGCCTTACGTCCTGCTAACTGTCCGAATTCACATCAATTGTGCATCGGTCGGTGATGCGTGCACAGTTAAACTAACCACCTACCAGTTTGATCTAATCCTTTTGAGTAAGCTTTGTAATTGCAAACAACTCGAAAGAAATATTTTAATATGTAAATGTACTCAATTATGATTTATGTTGCTCGTATTGCATCGGAAATAGTGCGAAATAAATGAAAAGCAAGCTACACTTACCACAGTCCGGACTAAGAGAAAATGGCGAAGTGAAATTTCTCTTGCGTTCGTTGCACGAGGTGGGAGTGGGCGGAGCTTCTCGGAGTAGTTCAGGTCCATCAAAGTCGTTTTGGCTTTACACTACAGCCTCCCGAGTACTTTCTTTACTCTGTGATATTTACACTGAAAATTTTCACCAACACTGGCAAGTACTGACATGCCATTTACTCTATATGTTGTTGTTCTAACTCCGACAGAGTTCTTAAACTGTATCACTGTACTTTTTTCTCTGCTGATTTTACTGTGCAAAGTTCACAGAAGAAGTGCTGCTGCAGATGGAGTCCTTCACACCTTCTGTATAACCCATCATACAGATTTTCCTGCTCTTCTGAATCCCGGAGTATTGTGGACATTCTTCAACTTCCCGAAGATAAACTGGAAAAACGTCCCAAACCTAAAGGACCTAATGACAGTTTGGGCTCTAATTTCCTGGCGCAACTCAGGGTGGCGCAGGGTGGCGCAGGGTGGCGCACCCCGCGCAGTAGTAATTTTGGCCTTGCGCAGCCAATTTGGCAATTTGGTAGACTGGCTATGCCGAGATGGGTATGACGGTGCACCAGGGGGAGGTGTCGAAAGATTCAGCTTGGCGCAGTGACAATTTTGTGCCAAAAAAATGCGCGGAAGGTGCGCTGAAAGCTCACCAGCTTCAACCTGGTCTATTCTCGGCGCAGGCGAGGCGCACCCCAGGCAGTGGTAATTTGGCTGCCAGTGCACAGTGCGCACATGTCACCAACACCTCACAGGCAGGTGTCCACAGTGTCAGGCACATTTCAATGAAATAAACAATCACAGCAACCACTATTTAATATAACCGTCTGAACCAGCACATACATTTGTATCTATATTAATTGTCCGGTCACATCTGATGTCAGATCAGAGACGTTTGTCATAATGGAAACTCAACCTGACGGCAGCTGGAAGAGTGACGCAAACTAACGAGTTCACATCTCTCAAGCCAACCACAAACAGCCACATCATCTTCTCTCATCTCATGAAATTCAAAAGAAAAGAAAAAAGAGAGAGACGATCGCTGAATAAATGTAAGTCATTCGGTGTCTTAAGGATCTATCTGTGATTGCCCATATTTCTCTGTTTTAATCTTTATTCGTAACGTGATCTAAAAAGATGGAGTACACTATTGCAAGGAAGATGAGGAAGAGATACCGGGAGAGAGTATTTCACCAAAAGTTCTGCTATTTGGCGATGACAGACCAGTAATGTAGGTGGATCACAAGCATGGTGAATGGATTAGCCTGCTGCTGTGTTTAAATGTAATTATCACTTAATTTTGGACTCCTATTCATAACACAGGAGCAGATTACATCTGTCCCGCTAGGTGGTCCACACGGTGACGCACATTGTGGCCTCCGATGCACACCGCCTGGTGGCCCCTGCGCTCTCTCAGTTGCTGCAAAAATGACAGCGGCTCTGACCTTCTTCGCCACTCAAGTAAATGTAACTGCCACCAGTTACATTTACTTGAGTAGTTTTTCTTGATAATTGTACTTTTATTAGTAACTTTAATGCACAATACTTTTTACTTTTATTTGAGTATGTTTGTGGAGATTAAACGCAACTCTTACTCCGCTACATTGCTCTTCATGGCTCGTTACTCTTCTTTTTATCCAAGTGATTACGAATATATATTTTTTATTTTGCTAGGGACACACTTCCGCAAAAAGTTCTACCACATGACTGTATTTCACCAGTCAGAGGTAGTCATTCAGTCACATGACCGTACAACTTCTTAGCGGCCGGGCTCGTATCTGTGGCATGTACAGATGTAGCTGATGGACAGAATATATGGACATACGAAGCATGTTTAGCCTACAGGTGTTGCACAAGAACAGCTACACTATGCGGTGTCTTCTGTGTCTGCCGAAGCAAGCCAACATTCCTGCGTAAAAGAACTCCACATCGGACTTAAGGAAACATGTAGCAGTAAGTTTGACCTACATTCATTTTGGCTGTGGAAACAGGCAGGATTTCGACCTTGTTATCTCTGCAGGACCCTCGTCCTGAATATAATTCGTTGTTGGGTTATTGTCTGTCAATATTTTAGTATTGTCTGACAAATTGTGTGAACAACACGCACAACTGTGGGTCTTAGATGTATTTTAAAAGTATTACGTTTAAACTCTGCAGCTAAGGCATTGAAAATCTTGAGTTAAATTATTGAAGTTTAAAAGTTTATTCTTTTTTTTCCCCCGTCAACAGAGGATCCACCCTGACAAACTGAGGAGGTATACAGACCTAGTAGAGTCTCACAGAAAGCGAAAGGTTAGTTAAAGGGGTTTTAGTTAAAGGGGTTTACCTGAATTTGCACTTTTTTATTTATATACTTCAAAAAAAACTGAACTGTCCCTTTAATGGGTGTAGTCAATTGTTTCTTCTTTCGGTCATTCACATTTATTAATTTACCTCATTTTAAAAATCAGTGACCTTACATGTCTAAGTGTGTGCTGCTTGTGAGATTTAACAGTTTCAAAATAACTCCAGTTATTTTGGGGGTTTCCCCCAGGCCTGGAAGACAGCACAAAGGTGGGGATGAAACCCATCTCCAAACTGTCCTGTCTAGCTAAAATCTTAGAATCATTAGTCAACAATCAAATCAAATCATTCCTCTCCAGAAATCATGTACTAAGCCCACATCAATCAAGTTTCAGAACAAATCATAGTACAATCACTGCAGTCACATCTGTCACAAATGATATAATTTCTCAGACTGACAAGAAGAAATACTGTGCAGCTTTATTTGTAGACTTAACAAAAGCCTTTGATACTGTTGATCACTCCCTGCTCCTTGAAAGGCTAAGGGAAACTGGTTTTGACTCTCTATCCTGTAAATGGTTCCAAGACTACCTCTCACAGATAGATCAGTATGTGGTTCTTGGTAACTGTCTTTCTGTGCGTTTGCCTCTACCAAAAGGCGTACCACAAGGTTCAATACTTGGTCCTCTCTTGTTTACTATATATATATAAACAATATCACATCATCTATAACAGATTGTAACTCCCACCTTTATGCCGATGATACAATTTTATATTGTTTTGCTAATACTGCCCATTCAGCCGTTCAAGCCCTTCAGTTCAAGTTTCAGTCAATTACAACATGCTCTGTTTGACTTAAGACTGGTTCTCAATCCAAGTAAAACCAAATACATGTTATTCTCCAGAGCCACAGACATCAATGATAATAGTCTTCACATCACCACCCTAACAGGACACAGCATTGAGAGAGTATCTGACTTGTAAATACCTTGGTATTTGGTTAGATCAAAAACTCACCTTCAAATTTCATATTGACTCCCTGGCCAGCAAGTTAAGCTAAAAAAAATTGGATTTTTCTACAGAGACAAAACTAACTTCTCACTGCGAAGTAGGAAACGTATTATTGAAGCTGTCTTTTTATCTGTTTTAGATTATGGTGATGTTGTTTATAGAAAAGCCTCTGCCTCTATTCTTAAACCCCTGGACTTATCCCTCAGCCCTCAGATTCATTACTGGTGAAGGTTACTCCACTCACCATTGCACTTTATATGAAAAAGTGGGCTGGGAACCCCTGAATGTAAGAGGTGACAGGCACTGGTTCTTATCATTTATAAAGCCTTACTTTGTAAAATGCCATCATACATCACGTCTCTGTTAAATCAATCTTATTAGGATCCAATAACCTCCTGATGCTTGAAGTTCCACGGGTAAACACTTTATTTGGAAGAACTGCTTTCAGCTTTTCTGCTGCATTCACCTGGAACCTTTTACAACAAACATTTAAACTGCAAGCACTTGTGACTATTGGTCAGTTAAGAACAATGATAAAGAATTACGCTGCTTTTGAATGTAACTGTTTTTAATTGTATTGTTGTATTGTTGTTCTTTGTACTCTTGACATCATTGAAAATGAGGGAACAGTCTCAATGATTTTTTGAGATTAAATAAAGGTTGAATGTACGAATGAATTTTACAAAACTTTTACTTATCAGTCGATCAGTTTATCAGATTTTATTAGACATGTAATTAGACACAGAAACTCTGTTACAGAATAATAAGATGCTGTCACACATGCTAAACATTTAGATGGATATGAAAACAGTGTGCCCTGAGATTCTGGTTTGATTTTACTGTACATGAGCCTTTGGTAAAAACAGTCTGAAAAATACAATCTGAGACCAACACAATTCATCAGTGTGACAAATAACAACATCAACAACAAACATTTTCAACAACAAGAGATCATCTACAAAACTAAAGGTCCATGTCCTTAAGATCAGTGATGATGAACAAATTTAAATGAACTTAAAGTTAAAGAAAAACACAAACTATAAATGTTTGATGACGGCTAAAGCAACATCCATTTGAGAAGTACAACAGTTTTTATTCAGTGCTTTGGTGCTCAAAAGCCCCCTGATCTCTGAGGGGAGACAAATATCAGGTGAAACTTTACATTTCATCCTTAGAGAGACAGATACTGAATCCAAACTTCAATTTGATCCTTGACAAGAAAATGCAGTGAGAAACAAGGTTAAGGAGAACAGTGAGCTGTTTCAGGCTTTCACACCAATGAGGCTAAATCTGTGTTTGGAGGTTTGAGACAGAGCAGGCCGGTCTGGACCACGTCCTCCTCAGGCCCTGCTTGTGTCCACTGTCCTAGACTTCCTGTTATTCTTATATCATTTATTCTGCAGTTATAGATCTGGTTATTATACAAGTGCATTTGTGAAGTTCCTTAAAGGTTAAAAACACAGAGCTGATTGAATCTGTATATATTTTTTAAAATATTCCAACAATCAAAGATTATTAATGAAAAATATTTATATTATTATATTATTACCTAATATAATTATTTTATATTTTAATGTCAGATTTTCTCCTTTTTACTTAAATGATACAATTTTTCAGTATATTTTAAATAAATGGCCCTAAATGAGTTAGAGGGAGGGAGGGCTGTACAGTGGGCCCCAGGCCACAGGTTTCCCAGCCCTGATCTGGCAGATGTGTGTGTTTATCTCTAACTGCTCCTGAGTGTGTGTTGCAGCTGAAATGTCCAGAGAAGTCCACTTGATGGTTTGATCACAGATAGAGGCTCTGTCATGCTTCAGCTGTGTGAGGCTGTCTGTCTCTCACTTAGATAATCATATCACTCACAGATCCGTCCACTTCAATCTGGAGATTCCACGTTTTCCATGAAAACATCCAGGCCCCACATCAGTAGATCTCACTTCAAACAGCACAGAAAACATTCAGTGTGATGCCCTCTACCTCCACTAACAGACAAAGACAAATCAAGCTCCCAGCTGTGCCTCCTGCTGTCTTTTACTACCAACTTCACCAACAAATATTGACCCCATTCATGCCCATATAAATCACCTAAATAATACATGAGAAAGGCAGCTTAATTCTTTAAATTCATGTTTTAACATCAATAGACAGCCTACAATTGATTCTTAAACTAATATATTTTTCCATTCTCAGAAATCAAAATATTTTAATTAATTTACTGTAAGAAAATGTCAATTTCGGTTGTATTATAGGAAAACAGCAGTATGATGCTTGTGTGCCTGCATATGTGTCACTGTCTGTGTCCCTCTGACAGCAGATCAGCAGGAGACAGACTTTATATATGTGTGTGTGTGTGTGTGTGTGTGTGTGTGTGTGGGTGTGGGTGTGCGTGTGTGTGTGTGTGTGTGGATGTGTGTGTGTGGTGAGCACTTGTGAAAGTACAGAGAGAGACTGTGTGTCCTGCTGAAAGCAGAATGAACCTAACCTTCCTGGGTGGGGGGGCCCAGCCCCTGACTGAAGACTAAATAAATGTTTTGTTGGGTTGAATACCCGCCTACTGCCGACACACCTGGTGGAAGTTTGATGGATTTTTGGCAGAGCCCTGAAATGCTCCTGTGGCTGATATCCTGCGTCGGCTCAACTGATCGATTAGTGAAATGAAGATGTTCTTGACACAGGAGTAGCTGTCTCATCCTTCAGAGAACACAGAGACACAGAGGAACCAGGATCATGGAAACTGAATCCAGGATGCAGAGGCTCAGTGAATTTGGTGTTGAAGGTGTAGAGATGGTACAGTTTGTTATTGTAGACCTCATAGAAGGACAGAGTGCCAGCAGGACAGTCCACATACACTGCTACTTGGTGAGGGGGACTTTTCCAGGCAACAGAAATTTTGGTAGATATTTTTTTGTCATCGTGACAGACAAAATAACCTTCCTCTTCATTGTACTCCAGACTCCAGGACTGATCATTTGCTCCAAAAGCACAGTCCTGTCTGTCTCCTCTCCTTCTGATTCCTCTGTAGCTCACTGATATGTCAACACGGCCGCTCCACTCAACCTCCCAGTAACAGCGACCAGTCAGTCTGTCTCTACACAGCAGCTGAGGGCACCAGTCTTCAAATCTGCCGAGATGATCAGGATACGACTGATCCTCTTGTACTCGTGTCACAGTCCTGCTGCCACTCAGTTCAAGGTTTCTGTGCACTGTGTTCATGTCGACTGTGAGCTCACAGGAATCTAGAAAAGAAACAATGACAGGAACATTTCTCAGTTGGTCATCTGTCCATTATTGGAAATGTGATATGTTTTTGTATTTTAAGATCAGATCTGGAACTTTCTTACACTTTCTCAGACCTGGTCTCAACCATTTGGCTCCAGCAGGCTCCACCCTGTTTTAATCATGGAAACAATTAAACTGATGAAAAGGTCAACATTTAAACCATAGCTGCAGCACTCTATAGACCCCTTACTGCACTGATTCATTGTTCTTTATTTAAGTGTCATGTACAAATGAAGTGCCCACCCCTCATGAGTTTATAAGACTCTGTACCAAGATGAATTCCCCAAATACTAAAAGGACAAGAATTCTTTCACTTTTCCTTCTCTTCTGAGGACCCCAGTATAACTCATTAGAGACATGTGGAGCCATAAAATCTTTAAAGTCTTTAACAAAACACTGGACATGTTAAACAATGTTAAATTCTATTTGGTCATGAAAAATCTGTTCTGATGATACGACTTCTGTGTTTCTAGCCTTACGGTTACTAGAGTTTTAAGTATTTTCATTAATTTCTTTGTGCTTCTGTCAGATGCTTAATGTTGTAATCGACCAACAGCACCCCTCAGTGGAAAACTGGGGAGAGAACTTCCATCCAGAAATGTGCCTGTACTCGGCATTATTTCCTGTTTTATTAAAAGAATGTTTATTATAGGATTTCTATACATTAAGTTTTGGTAGCATAACATTAAAGGCACACAAACTTATATCTAAGTGTTAACCACATGTTTGTTTGTATTTTTCAGAAGAATGTCACCTGTTATTCTTGTCTTATTGTTTAAATATGGACATGTTTGATATCAGAATGTTCATCTTAGGATTTTCTGCTCAGTTGGAGAGTTTATATTGGGTGGTTATCAAAGTTCGACTTAAGTTTTGCCAAACTTAGGATTGATAAAGCCTCTGACAGTTATTTAAAACCCACCTCCAGCGTGATGAATTGCCCCCTGAGAAGTAATGTCATAGAGAAATGAGTTTCTTTTCTCTCTTGCCTTGATCTCCTCTCTACTCTTCAGACCTTCTTCCCTTCTGACTTTTTATCTCTTCACTTAGTTTCATGTCTTTTCTTCAGTCTCATCCATTTATTTCTTTTGTCAACATGTGTTCCTCGTTTTTTTGTCTCTTTGGAAACATGCCCGTCAGTTTTCTTTATAAGCCAGTAAGCTATAAACTCCAAAGATTTTGTCTTACAGTATGCTATCGATTTTTGTTAATTTACCTCTGAGGCAACATCATCTGGCCGACGCATTACTTTTAGAGAAATACGAGAATCATCCTTTTTTTCCCTTTATCTAATCGAGACCTCCAAGCTCCAGTTTCAGTGGACAACAGAACCTGCTAAAGTTAAATCTAAGACCGTACTTCTCTGCTGTGAACCCAGGACCAGCTCGCATCAGGACATCATCTCACTGGATCCATCCCGTTGGGTGGTGTGTGCACTTCTTAGCCTTCCTTCGGGACAACTCGAACCAAAAGTCCTTCAGACTCCCCGGTAGCACTCGGACCCAAAACAATGTCATAGTAAGACTGTGGTTCTGAACTCCTCCAGACGGGCTTGAGTATCTTGGTTTAATTTTCAATTAATTAACTACCCCCCAATAAGTCCTTAATAACCACTCAATATACTTAAATATGTCTCTTAAGTGTTCATAACTTCTTTCATTATTCACACCATCATTGATCAGGATGACACTGACATTTATTCAGAGTGTTTGCTTTTTATTTTATTTTATCTTATGTATCTATCATATAGATTTTAATAAATCATCCTTAAATTTAAAGTTCTGTCTGTCGGTATTCTATTTGGAAGATTGACATCACTTAAGGAGAGCTCGTCTTGAGACTTGAGATTGGTGAAATTTAATTGAATTGACTTAATTGAATTAATTAGGTTATTAATTAATTAAATGTGTCCCTTACACAATATTAGAGTGTGGTGCCCTAAACTAGTGTAACTTGGTTAATAAATCAGTATTAATTTCTTTAATTAATATCCAGTGATATCCAATAAATTATCACTACAACTCCACAAACAAAGTCACTCTGCTTCAACAGTTCATATCAGGGCTGGTTCTAGGCAGGCATATACACATGTGGACAAAATTGTTGGTATCCTTCCGTTTAAGAAAGAAAAACCCACAATGGTCACTGAAATAACTTGAAAGTGATTTTGTTAAACCACAATTCAAAAGCAATGTCTGATTTTTATTAGCTAATTTACAGTAATTTTTTTATAGATTACTTTTGTTAGTTTCAAATAATTTCAGTGACCATTGTGGGTTTTTCTTTCTTTAGTGGAAGGATACCCACAATGTTGTCCATGTGTGTATGAGGGGGCAGTCAGAAATGTGTAGGGGACATCATGTGTATTGTGTACACATCATGCTTGGGCACTGCAGCCTGTGAAGGGATACAAAAATGAGAGAAAGATGGTACTGTATCTTGACCCTTTTTGGCGGATTTTTCTGCTACTGCAGTAACTTTTGTCAACTTGTAATATATTAATTTTGTAGGTGTATTAAAATGTGCTTTCTTACACTGGTGTAGTCTGGATTATTCTACTGTCTATGCTCTGAATCTCAAAAAGTTCAACTGCCTTCATTTGTTAAATGAAAAAATATTGCAGTTTGGACCTTATATGGAAGAAAATATATTTTCTGAGCAAAGAGACAGGACAAAAAGAGTTAATAAACATTGCAAGAGCCCTGTGAGACCCTACATCCATAAACCTTTATCACTATGTTTCCCATCATATCATATATATTTTGGATGTTTTCTAGATATCTCCAGTCAAAAGTTAATCAAAGGAAAAAAAACATTTTTTTATTGTCAGATGATGGGGTATGCGGAGATCTAAGAGAACAGCTGATATGTACTTGTTACATAGTAAAATAACATATATGGATGTTTGTCTGCTCAGGGCCTCCATACACTGAAGACATTTTGCCACATTTTTACCCGATTTATACACTGTCCACTGAAAACAGCTCCGAGACCCACTTTTGGACCTCCATCCACAGGTTGAGAACCGCTGCACTAGTAGATAGTATTTGATGCTTGATCCTTCAAAGATTGCTCTTATATCATGGAGAATAAGTGATGCAGGAAACTTCAGGGTGAATTTATCATTTAGAAAACAGTGAGTGAGTAAAAACAGCAGCTCAGAGCTGGACTGATGAAGAATGTTGAGTTTTGATTCATTAAGGCTGACTCATCATTTTTTACGCTTTTGTAGTCACTTGAACCGTGCACATGGGCTGTCAAGACACCATTTGATTTATAAAATCACACAAAGTGACTGATGATCCTGCGATGTGAGTCATAATTCTCACCGGCACACGGAGGAGCACACACACAAAGACACTGAGCGATTCAGGAGGCATTTAGATCAAACATTCACATGTACATACAACAACGGTAACAGCCACACTTTAAATGAAAAATATCAGGCCTGTCATCCACAGAGCGGATGGTGGCTGCATCAGACAGCGTCTTCTCTTTAGACACGACAAGGATGAAAATCTGTCTTATTCTACAGCTTTTTCTTTCTCCCTTTGCTCTGTGTTAAAGCATTACAGTGAACGTTTCATTCATGTTATGTGTTGTTTAACTGAAGGTAGTGTTTTGTCAAATGTTTTACTTGAATGATCAGACTTTGTGCAGGAGGGAGTTGATGGCTTGAGTAGCTAGCAGCGTAAATGGTCAGACATCAGGTCGTGCATAAATTTAATTCACAGTTAAAAATGAAGTACTTTTTGGCCCAAGAACCTATGTTCAAAAAAGTGCTCCTTTGTAACGCAGAGAAGGTGAATTTACGAACAGGAAAGTGAAAGTTAAAGTCACACAACCATGCTATACCTGCCATTTTGTAGTGGCTATACGGTAATTCGGGGCGTTTTCTAGTGGGCATACAACATATACTCGCACATCACATAGACTATATTTCTTTCTCAACTTCTAAAATATTGAGTTGAGGAGGCAAAACATTTATTTGAGGGGGCATTGCCCCCTCTTGTCCCTGGCCTCGGTTCATACCAGACTAAAATAAAGTGGCATTTTCTCTTTATAATTCAGTCATGAACATTGTGTTCTGCCTCTCCTCCCATCAGGCTCTACAGATAAAATCCGTCACTAAAAAGTTCCTCCTCTGAGGCACAACTCAAGCTTACTCAACATACCTGAGAGACTTCAGTGGATTCTTTAGTTCAGCAGACAGCAGCCTCACACCCCTGTCTCCTGGATGATTGTACCTCAGGTCCAGCTCTTTCAGCTGGGATGGGTGACATTTCAGGGCAGAGGCCAGAGAAGCACAGCCATCTTCTGTAATCAGACAACCTGAGAGCCTGCAGACACACAAAGGACACACGAGGGTTCAACAATACTGACAAGAACTGACACCAGGCAAAAAGACTCAAAGGCAGACGTTCAGATCCGTGAGGCAAAAAGCAAGCTTTATTTTCCAGTCCAAGGTTTCGGTACACCAATAGGCAGACAATAAAGGCAGAGGTATCCAAAAAACCTGAGACAAAAAGCAGGGTTAAGACAAAAAGGGTCGTGATCAAGAACAAATGCAAGAGAAAGAGCAAGTGACATGAAGTACAATGAAACAGTGATAGACGAGAGGTTAAATACGAGAGGCAATGAGGGGTGATTAGACACAGGTGGGGAAGGAACAATCAGGAGTAACCATGACAACACTAGGGGTAGGGACAGGAAGCAAGACCTAAAACAGAGACAAGGGTTAGTGACTTCAAAATAAAACAGGCAACACAAGACATAAAATGAAAATGATAAAAACAAAAGGAACTTGATGGACAGGCTGATGGTTATGACAGGTACTGGTCCAAACCAACCAACCAACCAAACAAACAAACAAATAAACTTACATGCCTCGAAAAAAACTGGTGTCTACGTGTTGGTTGCACTTATAAAAATATATAAATCAGTTATTTATCTACCCTGACATTTAGGTAAATGACTAAATCATAGGACAGAGGCTGACACTGTAAACATTGTAGAAACAGAGAATAATAAGCACTTGAAATATATTTATGTCATCTTACAAACTGGTTTTATTCTACATATCAGAGCAGGTTGAGGGTTTAAAATGCTGAGACATGATCACAAGAGCACAAATTACCATCAGTATCGCAGGCGGCCTAATAAATGAACATTTGCTCACAGTGATTGTGTACAGCTGCCTCACTGTCCAAAGCATGATGGATACGCAGGAACATCGACCAGGCTTGCTCTTCTTTTTGCCATTGTTTCTCAAGTATAAAACTCAGATAAAGATAAACTTGGGTTGGATTGCAGTTTTAGATGCATCTCCTCTTAATCTTAACAACAAGTAACCTAGAGGCAGATCAGATGTTTATCAATTCTATGATTTTCTCTCCTGTCTCATATTGTTTGACAGTTTTTTAAGCCTCATCCTCTGTTTTTAAAAACCTCTCCTGTACACTCCAGTTGCTGTACAATCAGGCCGTGATAATTAAAGGCAAAAGAACATTTGCTGGCATCATTGCCATGTATTAAAATACAATCTGTTGAGCTTTGAAAGCTTCACGTATTTAAATTTTCTCAAATCAGTTTTCGAATGTGTGCATTATCTCTCCCCAGAACCTCTCACTGAAAATGTCAAGAGCAGATAAACAGGAGCAGAGCTCCACAGTTTTTTTTTACCCCAACGTTCATGGAGAGAAAGAGTGAGTTTGTGTAAATATACTTCTGTTACTGTCTGATTGGTTAAACTGCCCCATGCACTGAATTTCTGATCATGTTAAAATGAAGTACCACAAAATTCCGTTCTGCTGCTGGAATCTAAAGACTACAGGCTCTAATTTCCTGGTCTCATTTCTAACATTTATTTGTAAATGACTGAACAAAACTGAAGTTTTGTCCTTAAACAGTCTTTTAATGCTGAACAAATGCTGGACTTTGAATAAAAGTTATTCATTTCAAACTTCAACTTGTTCTTTGGAACAACATGGTTTTAAATGGAGGATTTCAATATTTGTCCATTTATCACAATCAGAATCAGAATTGTTTTTTTTTATAGCCAAGTATGCGACACACACAAGAAATTTGACTTCGGGAGTTGTTTTCTCTTCTACAAAGAACGCAAAGAACAGAATACTTCTGTTATTGTCTGATTGGTTAAACTGCCCCATGCACTGAATTTCTGATCATGTTAAAATGAAGTACCACAAAATTCCGTTCTGCTGCTGGAATCTAAAGACTACAGGCTCTAATTTCCTGGCGCAGCACAGGGTGGCACAGGGTGGCGGAGCCTGGCACAACCCATGCGGTGGTAATTTCGTCCAGTGCACTGACAAGAACTGACAAACCGCAGGTTCTTTTTAATGTATTTGACTCGCTTGTAAATCCTGGTGATGCTGTTTGTGTTGAGCCTCCTTCTTCTGTGTGTGAGGATTTTCTGCAGTTTTTTGTTCATTAGATTTCTGCTCTCAGGTCCTGGCTCCCTCAGTCAGCTCAGGACCTTTCAGTTCCCACTGCAAGCTCAGCTGTCTTCCATCAGTTTGAGCCTGTTTCTCTATCTACACTTACTGAAATAGTGGAGCACTTACGTCCTGCTAACTGCCCATCTGATAGCATTCCATCTTGTTTGTTTAAGGAGGTTTTAAGCTCAGTTCAGTCTTTTATTTTGTTTCTAATTAATCAATGTCTCAGCTCTGGATGTGTTCTGTCCTCTAAAAATTTGGACCCCTTGGTTTTATCTAATTTTAGGCCGATTTCCAAACTCCCTTTTATTTCCAAGGTTTTAGAGAAAGTCATTCTGAACCAACTACAGGAGTATTTGCAAAGGGCCAATGTTTGTGAAGTGTTTCAGTCTGGTTTTAAGTCTCTTCACAGCACTGAAACTGCTCTTTTAAAGGTTTTTAATGATCTGTTGTTAAACCTTGATTCTGGTAACTGTGTCTTTATAATCCTTCTTGGCCTGACAGTGGCATTTGATACAGTAGATCACACTATTCTCCTATCACGCCTCAAAAACTGTATAGGCATCAAGGGCACTGCTTTAAGTTGGTTCAGATCGTACCCCTCTGAGAGGTCTTTCTTCATGCTCTTGGGCCAGTATTCCTCGTCAGTGGCCCCTCTGACATGCGGGGTCCCTCAGGGATCAGTCCTGGGCCCTCTGCTGTTCTCCTTTTACATGCAACCTCTGGGGCCAATTTTTAGGAAATATGGAATCCCCTTTCATTGCTTTGCTGATGATGTGCAAGTGTACTTGCTGTTAAAGGTCCCAAACAAAGATGCTCTTCAGTGCGTGTTCAACCGCATGAGCGATATTAAGCAACGGATGGACTTGAACTTCTTGAAATTAAACGAAAACAAAACTGAGGTGGTCCTGTTTGGTCGCCCTGATCTGGTCCAGCTCCGTGCTAGCTCCCTTGGCCCACTAGTGCCTTATATTGTGGCCCATGCCAGGGACCTTGGGGTCATCATTGATGGTGCTTTTAAATCGGAAAAGCAGATCAGTTCTGTTGTTAAGTCCAGCTTTTTTCAGCTCAGGCTTTTAGCCAAGGTTAAACCCTATCTGGGCCAGAATGATCTTGAGAAAGTTATCCATGCTTTGATCACATCTCGCTTGGACTACTGTAACGCCCTGTATGTCGACATCGAACAGTCAGAGCTTAACCGCCTGCAGCTGGTTCAGAATGCTGCTGGTTCATCAGCCCTCCAAATCACTTCAGTCAGGAAGTCAGATGGTCCTGGACATTCCTAGATCCTGTTTAAAAACTAGAGGAGAGCGAGCCTTCTCGGTTGCTGCTCCCACTCTGTGGAACGCGCTACCTTTAAATGTGCGGACTGCAAATAGCCTCTCCACCTTTAAGACTCGGCTAAAGACGCACTTGTTCACCTTGGCCTTTGGCAGAGTATAGCCACTTTTATTGGGCTTCTATTAGTTTTACTGGTTATAGAACATATTTATACTGTATTGTTTTTGTCTTATTGCTTTTAGTGGGGGGTTTTTATTACTCTTATTGGTTTTATTGTTTTTACTGATTTTATTGTGCCTGCCTTTTCTACTGTAAAGCACTTTGGCTGTTTAAATGAGCTACACAAATAAAGCTGACATAGACATTGACATTGACACAGTTCATTTGATTGGTCAAGATCACACTCGGCTGTGTTAAACCCACTCATGCCTTCTCTCCTCCCTTAAGCTGGTGGGAGGGACAGAGGCTTGGGGGCGCGTCACTGCGCCGGACTGCACCGTGAAAGATTGGTTCCTATTTATAAAATAATGCCCATTGGCTCCTACACACCAGCCCCTAATTAGTACTGTCAAACAGACATAACATTTCCAATACATACATTACAAAGGAGCCAAATGCAAATCTTCAATTACCATACATGTACATCACATTATTCTCCTTTTTCTATTCTCCATGCAATAAACAAAGTTTAGTCACAGGTCTTTCAAGAGTACTGGTTTTGGACTGTAATTTAACAGATCGCACCAGACCCCCTTTGTCAGGGAAAACCTCCAATACTTTGCCAAGAGGCCAGGAACCGCGCAGAGCTGAGGCATCCATGATGACCACAATATCACCAACAACAAGACTCCTCTTTCTCTTGTTCCATTTCTCTCTTTTGCAACAGTGGGAGGTACTCTCGGACCCATCTCTTCCAAAACAGATCTGAAATGTACTGAACTTGTCTCCAGCGACGTTTCATATACATATCTGATGGATCAAAGAGTCCAGGTGGCAAAGCTGGCTTCCCTTTCAGCAGGAGCAAATGGTTTGGTGTGAGGGGTTCCAAATCATTTGGATCATCAATTTGGTTATAGGACGATCATTGAGTATGGCCTCTACTTCACACATCACAGTGTTGAGCCCATCATCATCCAACATTTGCTGGTGCAAAACTGAGTTCAGGATACGCTTTACAATGCGTATCAGGCGCTCCCAGATGCCACCATGATGGGACCCTGCAGGTGGATTGAAACTCCATTCCACACCAGACTGAATCAGGACACCTTGAATCTGTTTGTGATTCAGTTCAGCAAGAGCCTCTCTCAGTTCTCTCTCTGCTCCAACAAAGTTGGTTCCATTGTCTGAGTTTATGTGACAAACTTGAACTCTTCTACTGATGAAGCGACGTAGGGCATTTATGCATGCATCTGTTCCAAGTGAATTTGCCACCTCCAAATGAACGGCCCTGCTTGCCAAGCAGGTAAATATCATGCCATACCGCTTGCAGGTTGCTCTACCCTTTCAGATTTCAACAGGACCAAAATAATCCACACCAACATTGGTGAAAGGAGGTAGATCTGGAACAACTCTCTCCCTTGGAAGGTCAGCCATTTTTTGCTCCATTAATCTTCCATTGAAACGTCTGCAAAGGGTGCACTCAGATATAATCTTCCTCGCAGCTGAGGTGGCACTGCAAATCCAATACTTTCTCCTCAATGCAGATAGTGTATGGTTTCGTCCACTGTGACCTAAGAGTTGGTGATAATGCTTTATGATCAGCTTTGATACATGTTGATCTTTAGAGAGAATAAGTGGATGTTTTGCTTCCAAAGGCATTGCTCCTTTGCTTAATCTCCCTCCAACTCTCAAGAGTCCCTCTTCCCAAATCGGGTCCAGTTTGTAAATGGAACTTTGTCTGTTACTGGTTCCCTTTCCAGATGATAAAAAGGAAATCTCATCGGAAAATCTTTGCTGCTGACAGTAGTGAATGATGGCCAACTCTGCCTCCAGCAGATCCTTTGGGTTCCTTGTTGTGATGGCTGCCTTTGGTCTTTTCATCAAATCCACCTGTGCATTATTGGAGGCGTTCCCAGTCTTTCTACAGTGGCTAAGTTCTAACAAAAGTGCTTTCAGCCTGAGAAACCACTCTACTGACACCTTAAGTCTGCTCCAATCTGATAAGTAGGTCAGAAGCTTGTCAGTGGCATTAAGTGGAGCATCAACAACCACATTTACCAAGGTATCCCTTCTTACTTCTGGATCATCACAATCCACTGTGATGTCACAGCCATCGTTGTTTGGCCAGTTGTCCTCTGGCAGCCGCAGAAAACTAGGACCCTCAAACCAACTTAAGTGTTTTAGGAAATCAGAGGCGCTGACTCCTCTGGATGCAACATCGGCTGGGTTCTTTTTGGAGCCAACGTGCCTCCATTGGGAAGGGTCTGAAGCCTCTCTTATGGCTGAAATCCTATTCGCCACAAACGTATGGAAACGTTTGTCCTCATTACTGATATACTTCAGCACTGAAGCACTATCAGTCCAGAACACAGACTGGCTGAGCTCAAGTTCCAGCTCTGCTTTCAACAAAAAATCCACTCTGACAGCTAAAACAGCAGCTGTCAGCTCAAGTCGTGGGATGGTTACAGACTTTAAAGGGGTGACTCTGGCTTTACCCATCAAGAAGGCAACATGCACTTCATTTCTGTTGTTCACCAGCCTGATGTAAGTTACTGTACCATATCCATCCTACTTGCATCTGCAAAGTGCTGAAGTTGGATTTGTGTGGGTTCACCAAAGTCCACCTGTCTAACTTGAATGATGCCAGCAAATCGATATCTTGCAACCACCTCTCCCACTTGCTTAAGATATCTGGTGGTATAACATCGTCCCAACCACAGTTTCTCCTGCAGAGCTCTTGCTGCAACATCTTAGCAGACAAAGTGACAGGTGCAACAATACCTAAAGGGTCATACACTGAACTAGTCATGGACAACATGCCACGTCTAGTTGGATACTGATGTTTGACCTCCATCTTGAACTTGAAGGTGTCTGACGCAACACACCAAAGCAGACCCAAAGCTCTCTCCACAGGTAGATCATCTCTGTCCAGGTCAAGTTCCTTTAAATCCTTTGCTCTTTGGTTTTCCGAGATGGTTTGCAGTACTGCCCGACTGTTGCTGACCCACTTCTCCAAAATGAAGCCACCTTTCTTACAGAGGTTTTGGAGATCTTGGATTACTTGGATTGCTTCCTCTTCATAACTCACGCTCATCAAACCATCATCCACATAAAAGTTACTTTTCACAGCTTGGACAATCTTTGCAGGAAAGCCAGACTTGTTATCGTCTGCAGTCTTTCTAAGCGCATAACTGGCACAACTGGGAGACGAAACTGCTCCAAACAAGTGCACCGTCATTCGGTACTCTCTGGGCTCTTTGTTGAAGTCCCCATCAGGCCACCATAGAAAGCGAAGAGCATCTCTGTCCTGCTCTGGTACCTCCACTTGGTAAAACATGGCCTGTATGTCACCCATGAAGGCCACAGGTTGCTGTCTAAATCTAGTGAGGACCTCAAGCAGTGAGCTCGTAAGATTTGGACCTTGCAGTAACTCATTATTTAATGATGTGCCTTGACATGTGGCACCACCATCAAACACAACTCTGATAGAACCTTATTTTGGATGATAAACACTGTGGTGTGGAATGTACCACACTTTACCACTTCTTTCCTGCAGCTGCTGCTGAGGTACGGGTTCAGCATACCCCTTTTCCATTACCTCTTTGAAGTAGGTTGAATACTCTCTGTGAAGCTCTGGATTTTTCCAAGACTTCCTCTTCAGTCCGAGCAATCTTTGCTTTGCCACTGCAAAGTTATTTGGAAGTTGAACATTGGGTTTCTTAAATGGCAACTTCAAACAGTACCTCTCATCATGCACTGTTGCAGAGGATTCCATTATTTCCATGAATCTTAGATCTTCTCCAGACATCTCCGTTTCCACTGATGTTTTTTCATTGAAGTCATTGTTATACTGATTGTTCCACATGTGTTCCAGTGTGGTCACAGAAATCCTGTTAACAACAGCAGAAGGAAGCTTTGCGTTACTGCTGTTGCCATTACCACCCAAAGGACCATTGATGACCCAACCCAACATTGTTCTTATCGCGTACGGGCCATCTCCACAGCTGTTGACAATCTCCCACGGCTCCAATAGCTTGGGAGCGTTGGTCCCTATCAACAAGTCAACATCAGCATTTATGCTGTGGATTGGTACCTTTGACAAATAAGGCCACCTTTCTAAATCAGAAGCGGTGGCTGGCATTTGCTTCTGTGTGAGGACCTCAGGCAAAGGATAGAAATCATTTACTTCCTACCTTGACACTTCCATTCCAACCAAGGAGAAGGATGGAACAACATCTTTCCTGTCCCATGGTTTTCAAAAGAAAATCAGTCTTTGTTCCTGTCATTTTCAACTTTTGCACAAGATATTCAGAACAAAAGGTTGCTGTACTGCCAGGGTCTAAAATGCATACGTTTTTATGATCTCGTTTCCCTTTGTAGACTTAACCTGCACTGGAATGATGGAAAGTATGCATTGCTCTTTTCCAGCCCCTGTTCGACGACACAGCTGAGGGGGAAGCTTGTGGTTTGGTCCCTGGTGGCTCAGTTGTTTGTTCAGACTGCCCATTGCTCTTTTGGATATGAAGTGGAGTCGGGTGCTGTTGATAGCACACTTCACAGTGCAAGGGTTTGTCACAATCACGGCTTACATATCCAGTACATAAACATCCAAAGCACACTCCTTTTTCTTTTAAGAAGCGGATCTTTTCTCTGTGCTTCTTATTTTTAAACTGATGACCTTTCTCCAAAAGGTGAGCACAGAGGAACAGCACAGACAATACAAGCTCTCCTTTTTCTTAGTGATATTTGTCAATGGTTTCTGATCCTCAACCTCCATAGGTGTTACTGTAGTGGCAAAACTACTTCCTCTCATTTTGTTCTTTGACTGTGGCTTAAATTTGTTGGGAAGTCTCGAGCCGACTGTGCTTTTTGACACACATTCCAGGTCCCCAAAGATAGAATCAGAAAGTATTTTTACATGCTTTTCCAAGAAAGCCACAATATCCCAGAAATGAGCTCTGTCGTTGGTGGTTTCCAAAATGTCATGTGCCTTAGCCCTCCATCGCTCCCGAAGCTTAAATGGCAATTTTGAAATAAGTGCCTTCATATTGGTTGGCATATCCAACTCCTGCATATAATACAACTCCTCCATTACATTACAACAACCAAGCAGGAACATGGCATAAGCTTGTAAGGCTTTTACGTCTTCGGACTTTACCGTTGGCCAAGCTAAAGCCTTTTCAATGTATGCTCTAGCATTCCTGTACTCGTCGCCAAAGTGTTCTTGAAGCAAACCTTTAGCCACAATGTAGCCACGCTCAGGAGCCATGTGCTGGCAGCTACACACCAACTCCTTAAGTTGTCCTCATGTAAACTGTTCAAGGTAGTACAAGCAGTCCGGTTTACTGCTTTGTCCTCAACTCCTTGTTCAAATGCTTTAATGAAGACCTTATATTGAAATGGATCACCTTTGAACACAGGAATGTCACGTGCTGGTAAGGAGAGTAAACGCGGCTGATTTCATTTTGTCTGTGCATGAATGTGACAACATCTCCAGGTGGTATTTGGCCGTTTTGTCATTGATTTACATGTTGTACATCCTCTTCCTTTAATCCAGCTGTTGTTGCACCAGTTTGTAGTGGTTGTGCGGTTTTGAAAGGCCTTTGATTACATGCGCCAGGATACTGATTTAACACATTTTCTTTCTGAGTTTCAGTTTTCTTAGGTCTTGTACCCATTGCTGGTTGTCTGGTCTCTGTGAGTGCCCGATATGTGTCTTTTTCTTTCAAAACTGCAGGCTGATACTCCTTCGCCAAAGGGTCAAGTGTGTTGCGTGTTGTCACTTTCTTCTTCTCCTTTTCAAAATAAAAGCTCATGCCATTTGAAAGTGTACGAGAGGAACTTTGTCCATCTGAGGCCTGCAAAACTGCCAGCTTAGCGGTGGAAGCAGCTAGCTCGGTTTCCAGTTCAAGCTGTTCCTTTCTCCTCCTTATTTGCTGCTCCTGTTCCTCCAGTGCATGTCTCTCCTTTAAAGCTGCCACACGAGTAACAAGTGCAGCCCTCTCTGCTGCAGCTTTAACTCGTGCTGAGGAAGTGGTACTTGACTTACAGCTGGCTTCACTATTATTCATGGCTTCACCCACATTTGAAATACTGTCATTGGGATTTACTTCATCATGATCATAAGTTTCCCCAGCTTTATCTACAGCATCAGAATCAAACTCATTATTGCTCCACAACCAGCCCTTTGTCTTGGCAATAAATTCATGATTGAACATCATCTTTGCCTTAAACCATGTTTCATGTCTGTCTTTTTCATGTTGTGGCAATAAACCCAAAACAAAACCATGAATGGACCGTATTTCATCACACAGCTTAATAAAATCATCAAGACCACTTTGTACATCTGACACTTTGCCTTTTTGTATTAAATATTGCACTTTTTCTTTTAGATTACCAGCTTTACTAAAAGGATAAGTTCAGTTTTTTGACACCTGGACCTTATTTTTAGGATTAAATACGCTCGTAGACTCACCCAGACAATTTTGGCGGAGCTTGGAGCCCTTTTTAGAGCAATTTAGATCTATCCAATGGTGAATTTTCTCATGCCATAGTAGCGGACGGGGCCAGAAATCGAAGCCCCTAAATTAGACATTATCTGCTGCGAAACTCGCTCATTTCAGCTACATTTTATAAATGAGTGGCCAGTGTTATCACCATGTCAGCTCAACTTTGTTGTTATGGTCATCCGGGGCTTTACAAGGATGGGTAACTTTTGGTGACGTCACAGACAAGAACGCAGTTGAGTAGAGCCGCTGTTGTTGCTAGGCTACACGGCTACATGGCTATTTTTGTGCAACATGGCGGAATATTTACCCGATGAAGAAGTGTCTGACGACAACTTTGAGTATAAATGGATACCCGTATTGTTTTGAGCCAGAATATACAGACAAGGAGCTATTTGAAAGGAGGATGCAGAGGGAAAGAGCCGAACAGCTGGCCAGAGAACAAGCAACCACTGCACGTCCACGAATGGGGGCTAACTGGTGGTGTTGTTGTGGAAATTGCACGGCAATGGCAACTGAGGATGAGTGCCTTTGCTGCTCAGAGTGGGACTTGAGACCAAAGGAAACACGTATTGATGCCCCCCAAAATACGATTTCTGGCCCTGTCCGCTGCTATGGCATGAGAAAAAACGCCGTTGGATGGATCTAAATTGCTTGAAAACGGCTCCGAGCTCCGCCAAAATTGTCTGGGTGAGTCTAAGAGCGTATTTAATCCTAAAAATAAGGTCCAGGTGTCAAAAAAACGAATTTATCCTTTAACTTAGTTTTTCTGTCAATTTGCGATTTCTCCAATTTTTGCGCAAGTGCTTTGGCAGAGGGTTTGGACACTCTTTTAGTCTGTGGTGTGCCAGTACAGCTGGTCACTGCGTCCAGTTTACCAGCCGTGGACACATCCGCACCCGAATGTTTGTCCAAGTCCGCAGCGCACTCATCCATTTTCAACCGAATCACCGCAAGAGTCAAATCACACCGAAACGATCACGCAAAGTTATTGTTTTTGTTCATCCGCTTAAGCAACCAATGCATTGGGATTACGCTATTATGTGTGCACAAAATTTTTATGGCCATTTATTTCTATGGTAGTGCTACCCATACTTGTCAAGAAGAAGGTTGCTCCGTGATCCATGTGAACAAAATCCCTCGGCGTCCTCCACCAGCAAACGAAGCATCCAAACATACGGTTCCTCACCCGAATCCGACTGGCTCTGTCCTCCCCAGCAGATGCTCAACAAAGCCGCAACAATAGCGCTCCTCCTCTCCGGCGTCCTATCCGACAGGTGAGCAGACAAGGTGCCGCTGTGGTGGCGTCCCCCTCTGTGGTGTCCTTTCCAGCAGGTGAGCTTACGAGATGACGAGTTGGTGCGCCTACTGACGGTGTCCTCTCCAACAGGTGACAATATAGGATCCGTTAACAAAGCTGCTTAAGTCCAATCTTTCCTTCTGCTCGTCAAACAAGAGCGAACATTATCTCAAAGTCCAATGAAAGCATCCCTTGGAGTAAACAGTTGAATGTAGATTGACTTGAATGTAGAGGCTAAGCCCTTGCTTGAAGCCCTTGAGGTTCTTCACTGTCGTTTACCTAATTGACGCGCTGACACACTTCATCGTTTCTGATGAAGAGAGTCCGAGACAATAGCATGCGTTGCAATAATCTGTGCATTTATTGCTCCAAAGGTTTCTGTGTGCTGATACAAACAATTATAATCCAACATTCCTCCAACACGAACAAACAATTCACCATACCAGCTTCTTCAGCAGTCAATAACTGTGTTCACTTCCGGGTGGAAAACACCTACCCTGACAAAGATTGGTTCCTATAAAATAATGCCCATTGGCTCCTACACCAAGGGCATCACATACACCCACCATCCTCTTTATTTGTTACACCTGATCAACTGCTTCATAAAGCAAATTGCTTTTCAATCAATCTCATGGCAACAACTCAATGCATTGAGGCATGAAGACATGGTCAGGTTGACCTGCAACTGAATGATGCTGTCATGGACATATGGACCAACATCTCTGATGTTTCAGCGTCTTGTTGAATCTCTGACACCAAGAATTAAGGAGCTCTGAAGGTGAAGGAGGTCCAACCTGGGACCACCATGTTGTGCCTAATGAAGTGTTCGGTGAGTGTTTCTTGTGATTCCTGATCTATATTTTTGTTTTTTTAATATTTGCTGTATGTTCTTTGTGTCAGAAGCTCACAGACACCCCTGCCTCCATGTTGAACAACAACAAAGCGTGTGAATCAGATCCTTTTCTTTTAGTCCTGACTCTTTCACAAAAAACTGTCCAGATTTCAAGACCCCAAACCAAAAACTGCTTTAAGGCTCAGCCTTTACCACAGAGCCACAGTTGATCAAAACTCTTTGTAATGGAGGATATCAAATCTCTTTAACCCTGTTGAAATCCGTACAGGTAGGGTTGGGCCATATGAAACATACTTTGGATTTTATAACCATTCTTTGTGTTCTTATTTCTAACATTTATTTATAAATTACTGAACAGAACTGAAGTTTTGTCCTTAAACAAACCCCTGCACACCCCTATTTACAGTTATTCCACATCAGGGGTTGGCGAGTCTTGCAACCCATGGATCCGGATCCATGGGTTGCAGGACTCATCCCTGCCACATCTTTAGCTGGGTGCTCACCTGTGATGTTGTGTCAAACATCTTATGCAGCTTTTCCAGCTGATGGTTTGTTGAACTCTTTTACTTTCAATACATCAGCTGCTGTGAAGGGATTAAAACTTTTAAAATGGAGGTGTGTTGAAGATGACGCTTCGTAAAAGATGAGAGATACGGGGGAACCAATAAATACAGCAGATCCATTTTTGAAGTGGGGGATTTTTAAGCAAAGATATCAGGTGGATGTTTTTTATTACCATTTCTGCTATGTGCGATGTGACAGCGGTCAGTCTCTCTCCTCGTAACTCTCTCTCTCTCATTCAGTAACTACAAACTCAGGTATGTTCGAGTTACTATGTAATGTTCATCAGACATATTTTTTATGAGACATCAAGATTGACATGAAACTAAAAACTGATTAATTTTCAAAGAGGGATAAGCTTAAAAAACACTGAGATTTCAAAAAGCACATCAAAGATCACACGACTACCTCATGTTTATTATGAAATTGTGCATAAATAGTGATCAGAATGCAGATAATAATTAATTTAAGTTTAAAAACATCAGGGGAAGACCCTCGGACCTCCATCCAACCTGATGATGTCAAATAAATATTTATGATTTCCCCACTGCAAGTAAAACCTGATCCTGTGGAAAAAAAAATGAGTAACAACAAAGATAAAAACCAAATAACAGTGATAACATAGGCTGATATTAATTGACTATTTGTTAATGAGCTCCATCATCAAAGTGAACACAACATTGTTTTCATTTTAGTTCTAAATTGATTATTGAAATATAATATGGTATGACAACAATGCCAAGTTAAAGCAACAAAATAAAATGGCCCATTATAGAGCAGTCATGTTGAGTGATAAAGCAGTTTGCTTATAGATCTAATGTCATTATAATGATGTAGGGTCAACAGGTGCTGCTGTCGTCATTTTAAGGTTCAAAGGTGTTTTGTGGCTCCAGACAGATTTTCTTTTGGTTGGCATGGCAGGCAAAATGACTATTTTGATTGGAGAGGTTGCAGACCCTTGTTCTAAATGACATGTGCACGTTATTGTGTCTCTACACAAACTGCTCACAAATATCTGGACATCAGTGAAGAGCTTCTTGATTTCTATGAAGATAAACTGTTCAAACATCTTTTTCAGAGGGTCTCTGAATCAGTCTGAGATGAAAAGAGAAGTGAGAGAAAGATTCTGAATGATTCTGAACAAACTGGACCAGGATCTGACCTGAGAGTTTCCACTTTACAGTTTGGACTCGTCAGTCCAGCAGACAGGTCCTTCACTCCTGAATCCTTCAGGTCGTTGTTGCTCAGGTCCAACTCTCTGATGAAACAGGACAGGGAGCTCAGAGCTGAAGACAGATCTTTGCAGCTTCTCTCTGTGAGGTCACAGCCACTCAGTCTGTAAAAAAATAACAACAGAAGAAAATATTGATGTTGAGGGAGAGCCTGCTCAGACTTCATGATCTTTGGGTGTCCTGATCAAAGATGAAGGTGAGAGCACCATGAGACAGAGCTGAGTATAAAGGAGCAGAGCAGATAAACAGGAGCAGAGCTCCACAGTTTTTCTTTACCCCAACGTTCATGGAGAGAAAGAGTGAGTTTGTGTAAATATACTTCTGTTATTGTCTGATTGGTTAAACTGTCCCATGCCATTCTTTGTGTTCTCATTTCTAACATTTATTTGTAAATGACTGAACAAAACTGAAGTTTTGTCCTTAAACAGTCTTTTAATGCTGAACAAATGCTGGACTTTGAATAAAAGTTATTTTTTTATAGCCAAGTATGCGACACACACAAGAAATTTGACTCCGGCAGTTGTTTTCTCTTCTACAAAGGACACAAAGAAATAAAAGTAAATATAAAAATAGAGAATATAATTAAATAAAGTAAAATGAAATACAAATGAAAATTATTCTTAAGAAATGCAGTGTGTATGCAAAATAAACATCAGGAACATACACAAATATCCGGGAATATTTACACTGATGGGAGGAAGTGCAGCTGTGCAAATGCATAGAGCAGCTATGAACTGTTTAACATGGTGACTGCAGATGGATAGAAGCTGCTCCTTTGCCGGCTCTTGCCAGACGGGAGCACCCAAAAAGCCCTTGAGCAGGGTGAGAGGAGTCTTTCACAATGTTTCTACTTTCCTACGAGTCCTGGAGAAGTACAAGTCCTGGATAGACGGCAGGAAGTGTACCAATGATGGGCTCAGCAGTCCTCACAGTGCGCTGCAGTCTGGATCTGTCCTGCTTGGTGGCAGCTCCACACCCCACAGTGATGGAGGAGCACAGGACAGACTCGATGACTGCAGTGTAGAACTGCCGAGCAGAAGCTCGGGGGGGGGGGAGTCCATGTTTTCTGCTGCTGGGCCTTCTTGAGGATGGAGCTGATGTTCTGCTCCCACTTCAGATCCTGAGAGATGATCGTGCCCAGGAGTCTGAAGCTCTCTACAGTGGACTGTGAGGGGGGGCAGGGTGGGGGGGTGTCTCCTAAAGTCCACTACCATCTCCACCGTCTTGAGCGTGTTCAGCTCCAGGTTGTTCTGACTTCACCAGAGCACCAGCTGATCCACTTGCTGTCGGTAAGCAGTCTCATCACCATCCTGGATGAGACCGATGACGGTGGTGTTGTCTGTGAACTTCAGTAGCTTCACAGAGGCGGTTGTTTTTGTAGAGGAAGAAGAGTAGTGGGGAAAGGACACATCCCTGGGGGGTCCCTGTGCTGGTGGTCCGAATGTCCAAGGTAGCCTGTCCCAGCCTCACCTGCTGGCTTCTGTCTGTCAGGAAGCTGTAGATCCACTGACAGAGCACAGGTGGCATGGTGAGCACGGACAGTTTGGAGCAGAGGGAGTGGGGGACGACGGTACTGAAAGCTGAGCTGAACTCCTCGAACAGTAACCGTGCATAGGTCCCGGGATGATCCAGGTGCTGCAGGATGTTATGCTAAAGTTGACAGCGTCGTCCACTGATCTGTTTGCCCGGTAGGCAAACTGCAGGGGGTCTAGCAGGTCGCTCGTGAAGAACTTCAGGTGGGCCAGCACCAGCCGCTCAAAGGTCTTCATGACTACAGATGTCACCGCAACAGGCCTGTTGTCATTAAGTCCAGAGATGGTGGGTTTCTTAGGGACGGGGATGATGGTGGAGCACTTGAAGCAGAAGGGGACCTCACCGAGCTCCATGCACTGTAAAACCAAGACAAACTGCAGTAACTCCTCTTATTGCAGTTTGCTTTGGTTTCACCATGAAGAATACAGATACTGCAATTTGCCTTGGTTTTAGGACCTAATCTGGGCCATCTCCACTCAGACTTGAGTTAAAAGTTAATCTGTTGCTGTAGAACATTTATATTCTGGTGTTTGTTTGTTGATCAGCTCTGCATTTTATGTATTAGAGCCCAATGTAGAATGTTTTTATAATGTCTGATGGTCTGGTTTTATGTTTTATTTTGTGTTAGTGTGAAGTCACACATGAAATGCTAGAGAAATAAACACTGTTCTGATAACAAAAAACAAAACATGCATTCATAGATAACTCTGTCGTTCTGTTGTTGCTTTTTATCATCATTAAGGAGGAGATAATTACATATTCGGTGTTGGAAATAGCGGTGCATGCAGCAAAAAATAATTTATCAATATTGACAATTAATATGCAAACTATTATTTAAAAAAAAACAAAGTGAAATGGCCTTACTTACTGCACATACTGTAGTATGTCATTGTATGGTCATGTAATTATACTGCAGTAAAACAAAGGCAAAGTGCAGTATAGCCTATAAAACTGCCAAATTTAGCATGAATGTCAGTATACAATATGCACCTGTAGGGCAGACCTCTGTCCCCACTCCTGTAGGCATCCACATACACAAACATTCTCACAGAAGCTGATGTACGATGTCACAGTGTCTGCCAGTTCATCTATGTTGGTGGCTGCAGCTTCAAAAACACTCCAGTCAGTGGAGTCAAAACAGTCTTGAAGTTCCTGTTTTTTTTTTACTTCCCTCGTCCACTTCTTCACTGTCTTGACCACCGGCTTGGCAGATTTTAATCTCTGCCTGTAAGCTGGAATCAGATGCACTAGACAGTGGTCAGAGTGTCCCAAGCTGCACGGGGTACAGAGCTATACGCGTCCTTCAGAGTTGTGTAACAATGGTCCAGAGTGTTGTTGTCCCTGGTGGGACAATTGATACATTGTCTGTATTTTGGCAGTTCGTGGTTGAGTTTTGCTCTGTTAAAATCCCCCAGAATAATAAGCAGAGAGTCTGTGTGTTCCCGTTCTAAACACATGATCTGTTCAGCCAGCCACTGCACAGCTTCCCTCACGTTGGCCTGAGGTGGGATGTAAACACCGACAAGAATAAAGGAGGAAAACTTTTGGGGTGAATAAAAAGGCTTGCAGTTCAGAGCAAGGGACTCAAGATCTGGGTTCTGTCATCATCTGTACATCTGTACACTTCCTTTTGTGGATGTAGAACCATATTCCGCCGCCCTTTGATTTCCCGGTCAGCTCAGTGACACGGTCCGTGCACATCAGCTGGAACCCTGGTAGGTACAGTAAGGTGTCTGGGATAGAGTTACTGAGCCAGGTTTCCGTGAAACAAAAAGCCACAGAATGTCCAAAGTCTCTGTTTGTCCTGTTTAGTAGAAGCAGCTCATCCATCTTATTAGGAAGAGAACAGACATTGGTGATCACTGGGAGCGCTGTGCGGAAGCTCAGCTGTCTGAGCTTCATGAGCGTGCCCTCTCGCTCACTCCATCTGCATTTCCTCCATATACCATAGAGAGCTGCTGTTCCACTGACCAGAAGTTCGGGAAAAACTCTCTGGGTCTATGTAAAAAGATGGATTAAAGTCTGGAGAGAGCTGCTGCTCCAGTTGCTGTCATTGGCTGTTTTCACAGAGCCATTACCAAAACCACCACAACCAGGCCAGTGTTAATGTTAACTGTTCTCTACAATGCCATCAGCAACCTCCAAACCACACACCCAGAGGGTGTTTTCATCGTGGCAGGGGACTTCAATCAGGCCAACATGAAGACTGTTCTTCCAAACTTTTAGCAGCATGTGGACTTTGCTACCAGGGGAGAGAGCACACTGGACTTGGTATACACTAACATCAAGAAGGCTTTCAGAGCAGCCCCTTGCCCCCACCATGGCTCCTCAGACCATGTCTCTGTGATGTTAATTCCAGCATACAGGCCCCTGCTCATCAGAGAGAAGCCCACTCAAAAGCAGATGAGTGTGGCTTGAAGGAGCTATGTCAGCACTGCAGGACTGCTTTGAGAACACGGACTGGGACATGTTAAAGGAGGCGTCAATGCAGGAGTTTCTTGTCTGGACAACAAATCTGTCTGGATAACAAACTTAGCACGGTAAGCACCACGCATGCTGCTCAGTCGACGGCTGAAGCAGTTGTTGTAGTTGTTGTTCCTGGGATGCGCACACAGCCTTCATGTGAAAGAGTACTGTGCATGCGGTGATGTCAGCATTTTCTTTGGAAATGCTGAGTCGTGTCTATGGACACAGAAATGAAAACGTTTTCAAAGCTTTTCACTCTGGACCCTGGTTTCAAAAGTTTGCAGATTCAGGTACTCCGGGCACTGTTCTCGTGTAAACGGGAGGTGAAAACGCAATGAAAACTCTTCATTTTCGTCCGTTTTCATTGTTGTGTAAATGAGGCATTAGTCGACTAAAATCTAAAGCGTAAAGGGTAAAGCTTGTTTTAGTGTTTCCTTGAATTTCTGAAGTCATGTTTTACACCTTGATAAAACGAAACATCTAATACCCCTTTATTGAATGCTAGTAAAGTTTGAATGTATAAATGTAGGGCTGCCAACTTTCAAAAAACCTTTGAGTGAGATTTGGTGGAGCCAACCAAAATGTGCCACATACACGGCAGGACAACATTCTACACATAATGTCTCATTATGTGTAGGTTGAATCATACTATATAGCACTCAGAAATAACAAAATGCTGCAAGTGCAATTAACTCAGGTACAGGTAAAAAATAAAATATAAATAAATGCCATATTTTTTGCTGTGTTGTCTGATACTTCCTCAAATGTCCTACACAGTGATATTAAACAATAACTGTAATCATGTCATTGCTTCCTACAAGTCTATATCCTACCTGTCTACAGGTCTGTTTACGCACAACCAGCAATTCCAAGACCAGTTTTTAGTTCACCAAAAACACCAGGCTGATCACCACTACAGCAGATTTACAAGAATGCAAGTTCTAAAACTAGGAGAAATATTTTTTAATGAATAACCAAACTAAATCAAACTTCACTTCATGTTTTTTCAATGTTTTTCTTATCAAACTTCAACAAGCAGCAACAAAACAAAATCTGAATGTCACAAAACTTAAAAATGCACAAACCTTTACACAATTAACCCCTTAAAGCCTGTTGTATCATATTTGATACATACTTTTATACCTTTATCTAATCAATATGATCAACAAATTACTAAAGAAAACATCTGAATACAATGAGATAAATGATAAAAGTGTCCTCAAGTGGATTATCAGTTGCCAACAACATCTAATGTATCAAATTAGTTACAAAATATGTAATATACGTTCAATTTTATGGAAATTTAGATTTGTTCGATTTCAGTAGAAAGTGAAATAAACATTTCAGCTCCAAAAAAATTGAATGTTCTGGCTGTTATTCATGCATTCAGGCTTTAAAGGGTTAAATTATGTAGTGCAATTGAATATGCATAATTAGCCAAGATTTAATTTTCCTTTAGTAACTGAAAAATGTTTTGGCATCAATGTGTAGGCTACAAGTCCACAACACTATGAATTACCCAGTATAAAAGCCTCTGACTTAAAGATTACTGTAAACAGAGGTGATTTTAATTGGAGGACAATAAGGAGTGGACATTAACAGTCAGAATGTCATTAGAAACTGGATCTGTTCAAGTTAACATCTGAGTCAAAGTTATCACTACTTCATTTTTAAATCAACAAATCTATACTAGAACATCAAACTCAAAGTAATAATAGCCTACAGAGATGAATTTTGAGGTCTGGACAGGAATATCTGAGTAGAGAAATGTAAAACAGTGTAATATTTGTGTGTAGTCTGGTTTATTCTAGTGGGTATACTCCTTGAGTATAGCTTGATCCTTCAAAGATTGTTCTGATATAATGGAGAATAAGTGATGGAGGATCCCCCAGGATGAATTTATTATTTAGAAAACAGTGAGTGAGTGAAAACAAGAGCTAGACTGATGAAGAATGTAGAGTTTTGATTAATGAAAGGCTGACTCGTCAGTTTTTGAAGTCTTTGTGTTCACTTAAACCGGGCACATGAGCTGTCAAGACACCGTGTGAATGATAAAATCACACAGAGTGACTGATGATCCCTCACTGTCCCTGCGATGCGCGTCAATCTGCGTCTTTACGCTCACCGGCAGACGGAGGAGCGCACACACACACAGATGCTGAGAGAAAGTGAAAGTCACACAAGTATGCTATACCTGTCCTTGCGCATGTTGTTGTGGTTATATGGTATTTCGGGGCGTTTTCTAGTGGGTATATGGCGTATACCTGCGTGTGCAGCCAGAGTCTGGGGGACTGTGAGCGGAGGGGACTCTGCGAGAATGTCCACAGACAACAGAGCTTTCACAGTCGAGCGCACTGCCGTGTAGTAGTTTGTTGTGAAATTACTATGAAAGCCTACATTTCCCACAATCCTTGCGCATTGTTTTACATTTCTCTGTCATGACGCTGTACACTGAGGACGAGGGAGAGGAGCTGCTCTGCCTGCTGACTTTGCAAAGCACTTAAAAGAAGAGACGGAGCAGTATTCTTTGTGACACCAGTGCGTGGGGCGGAGTCCGCGCGGTCGTGAAGTTTGAGCTTTGCGCGCACAGGCCTTGTGGACATCAGCGTAGTCCACTACGCCCGATTATGTTTGGGCACACGATCCCTGCTTCCCCCTGGGATTTGTGCCTTCAGCCTGAGAAATCGGAGGTGTGGCGTGAGAGCGTGTGAAACCAATGAAATGCGTGAGTCTCACGGCCAATGCGTGAGAGTTGGCAGCCCTGTAAATGAACAGAAACTAATTGAACTTTTGTGTGAAATGCATTCACCTTTATTTAGGCTACCTGGCAGAGCATCAATTCAAAAAGAGAGTAGCTCTGAATGGATCACTCCCCAACTTATCCCACTACCATGAAGCTAAGGCACTTGTGATTGGATGTCCCTCTTAACTCATCCAACCTTTCCACTAGGGTTGCCACCTTTCAAGCAGAAAAATAAAGGACACCCCTGGCAGCGGGGATGCCACCCTGCAAGGGCCCAACCACCAAGGGCCTACTAGTGGGGTGGGGCATCACTTGTGGTAAATCATAGTAAGACATTGTTTTAATAACATACTAGTTAAAATTTTAAGTACTTTATTTCACAGTTTTTTAGAAAATATTTGTAAACGTAAAACTAAGCAGATACAACAGTTAAATAACAACTTGAGTAAATACAAGCTCGTTAACTGAAAACTTAACTTACAATAACTTTTTAACTTAGCATCAATTTATTAAATTATAATTAAACAAATGCTTTGACACTTTCAAAAAATATGTGGTGCAGGAGAACACAACAACTTTCAGAAAGTAGAAATAATTATAGAAAATAATCTCATCTCAGGATGGCGTTGCAACTTGTGCACACCTGACTTTTCATGTCAATAATTTTATATCATTTCTGTTTCCTGTTTCAGCACAAATGAAAGAAACCCCAAACAAATTTTTTGGTGTGCAAATAAAAAACATTAAAACTATAAAATTATCCTTCTGCCCACGTCTCTGTTTTAGAAAGTGATCTGTTTACCAAAAAGGTTTTCTTTTCTTTCATGTGTGGAGCAGTAGTCCATGTCAAAGAGTCAACAGCCTTCTCTCCCTAAATGTGCTTTTTTTCTGTCCATATGTACTTCTTGTCACTTCTTGAAGCACAGAGTAGTTGTCTGTCTTTCAGAACAGTGCAGAAGAACTCTGAACAGGAATGCTCAAAGTTGAGAGTGATCAAGAGCTCACTTCTCATAAGTATCACAGAGCATCTGTTTCTATATTCATTTTCACTGACGCTGTCAAGCCAGTCATTTGTACTTTGCCACTCACGTCTGTATTTCTGCATCTGCTTCCGTTTCAATTTGGCACAGTGCAGAGTACCAGATGCAGACGCAGACGCAGACATGTTTGCTTCTGATTTCCCATGACTTTTTCTCACCCCATCAATGATGAGCATTTCTTCCTAATGCCAAAAATCAGCCAACCAAATAAATGTGCACTAATATGTGCACTTTCTCCGTAGAATGTGTGTTTCCGTCCTGACCAAACGGGAAAGGCTAATGAGCAGCTTACGTTGTGTTGTGAGTAGATTTATAAATATAAGTGTAGCTGTCCATTTCATGGCTTGTGGTGATGTTATTTATTGATAAATTTAATTTTACCTACATAAAAATGTGATCTTACCACTGAATCCCAAGCAGGTGGGCTTCTCCTCAGGTTGTCTCTCTCAGATGGACACAGAAAGGCTTTTGCAGTAAATCCACAGCTATTTAGATCATATTCTGATAAATCATCCTTCCGACGAGCAAACAAGGGACCAAAACTTCACAAATTCGTACTTTACATGAACAGGATCATCCTTTTAGGTTTGATTTTTGGGCTGCCTCAGGACTTTGAGACCCCTGCTTTAAAACATCTCCAGCAGCATTGAGGTCCACATCTCTCTGGCATGAACGCCTTGCTCTGAAAAAACCCTCTGGTGTCATAGTCTCACTCTGGATACTGGACCCACATCAGGAGATCCTTGTGTGTGTGTGTGTGTGTGTGTGTGTGTGTGTGTGGGGGGGGTGGGGGGGGGGGGGGGGGGGGGGGGGGCTTGATAATGACTCTGTTAAACTAAAAAAAAGGTCAAATAATATGGGCTGTAAATAAAATATCATCAGGATGACCTCTGCCTCCACTGACCATGATGTTTCTGTGGCTCTCTGTCTGTTTAGGAGGCTCTCTGTGTCTAATGTCCGTTGTGCTGCCGTCACACTCACACTTTTTTAGCAAAAAATTGTTTTTGAATCTTGTAGGTGTGGAAAAATCCAAAGCTGTTCAAAATACTGCGGTACAAGTCTCTTAACCCTTGAGGCACCAAAAAATGAACATATACTATAGTCCTTGGTACCAAAACAATTCTTCTCATAAGTAAATTAAAAATGTTGAATCTATTTTTTTTAACATTCACTGCATCAAGTCTTTTTAACAACTTCCAACCTAACTGCAGATGTAAGGTTTTTATTCTTATTTTATTTTTTATTTTTCATATGTTTTCATGCCCTTTTTGTTAGAAGAACCCATGACTTTTTCAGTGGGGAAAAACATAAAATATGCAATTGGTTTGCAAAACAAGGTGCAAAGTGGAATATTGGGGTGAGGTTATTACAACATTGACTAGGTCAATAATTGATAACAACATAGATTTTGATGCATTATTTGTTTTTGGAGCAATGAAAATTTATTTAAAAAATTAACCTGGTTTTCCCTTTATTTTGAAGGCAGAGGCTTTGGTTTATTAGGTATTCATGGGAACAGCATTTGAATATGTCAGGATTACATACATATCAAAATGTAGTTATATAGGAAGTCAATGGGACCAAATCAGTTATGAAGTCACATTTGACCTCTGATGACTTGAACTTTAAAAATACACAAATACACACACACCCCCACACATGTACACACATCATCCCAACACTCCAAGTCCATTTTAAGGTGTTCACCTTTTTAAATGCCATGCATTTTGCCAGGTAAGGTATCCAGGCCTCCATTGAAATGTTATGTAAGGCAATCTTGCTCGGCCTGGTGGTTTTAGGGGGTTCATTAGACCGAAAACCTGTTTTCCCTTTATTTTGAAGGTAGAGGCTTTGATTTATTAGGTATTCATGGGAAAAGTATTTGAATATGTCAGGATTACAGTATATCAAAAATATGTAGTTATAACGGGAGTCAATGGAACTAAGTCGGACACAAAGTCAAAGAGTGCATGCTCAGTGCATATCTCCTTTTCTATACACCTTACAATAGTGGGATCATGGAATTTTAAAAATAAAAAATTTAAAAAACCCTGGCCAAGAATCATATAATTGCCATTTAAACTGACTGATATTATATATATAAAACAGCAAAATGTACCAGTTTGGCTCCCAAGGTGCCTCAAGGGTTAAGGACTAAATCTGCAGTTTCACTTCAATTTTCAGAGACACTCTGCTGTAGATCTAGTGGGGAGCATAGAACTATAGGAGATAAAATGAGCCCTACAGACATCACCATGATCTCTCTGCTTTGACAGATCACTGAAACATTCTAGTTCTTCATGATCTAAGGTGGTCTTATTGCACACCCCTACCCACACCCCTACCTACAGTTATTCTAAAGGACACGTGCACATTATTGTGTCTCTACACAAACTCCTCACAAATATCTGGACATCAGTGAAGAGCTTCTTGATTTCTATGAAGATGAACTGTTAAAACATCTTTTTCAGAGGCTCTCTGAATCAGTCTGAGATGAAAAGACAAGCGAGAGAAAGATTCTGAATTAGTCTGAACAAACTGGACCAGGATCTGACCTGAGAGTTTCCACTTTACAGTTTGGACTCGTCAGTCCAGCAGACAGGAACTCCACTCCATAATCATTCAGGTGGTTGTGGCTCAGGTCCAACTCTCTGATGAAACAGGACAGGGAGCTCAGAGCTGAAGACAGATCTTTGCAGCTTCTCTCTGTGAGGAAACAGCCACTCAGTCTGCAAAGAAAGGTCAGGAACAAGTAACAGGTCAGTAAATTTCTCCTGAGGCTTAAAGAATGTAGATCATCTGAAGATGAATAAATCCCACTCACAGAGCCGTGTGGGAGAATCTGACCACTGGCAACAGCCCCAGAAGAGCATCCTGTGAAGCAGAGTATTTCTTCAAGTCAAAGACGCTCAGATCTTCTCTTGATGACAGTAAGATGAAGACCAGAGCTGACCAATGACCAGAGGACAGTTCAGCTGAAGACAGGTTCCCTGAACTTAAGGACTGTTGGATCTCCTCCAGGAGAGAGTGATCATGAAGTTCATTCAGACAGTGGAACAGGTTGATGCTCTTCTCTGCATTTGAGGTCCAGTCAATCTTCCCCTTGATGTACCAGACCACATTCTTAGTGTCTGCTGTCACTGGCTGTGTCTGAAGGCCTTGCAGGAGAGTCTGATTGGTGTGCAGTGAAAGTCCCAGAAGGAAGCGAAGGAACAAGTCCAGCTGTCCATTTTGACTCTGTAAAGCCTGGTTCACTGCACTCTTATAGAATTCAGTCACTGAATATTCTGAGTAGATTGAATCATCTTCCACCATCACATTGACTCCAGAGTTGATGAAGGTCAGATGAACATGAAGAGCAGCCAGAAACTCCTGAACACTCAGATGGACAAAGCAGAACACCTTGTCCTGGTACAGTCCTCTCTCCTCTCTGAAGATCTGTGTGAGGACTCCTGAGTACACTGAGGCTGCTCTGATATCGATGCCACTCTCTGAGAGATCTGATTCATAGAAGATCAGGTTTCCTCTCTGCAGCTGCTTAAAAGCCAGTTTTCCCAGAGACTCGATCATCTTCCTGCTCTCTCGGCTCCAGTGTGGATCAGTCTCAGCTCCTCCATCATACTTGGTGTTCTTCAGTTTGGTCTGAACCACCAGGAAGTAGATGTACATGTCAGTCAGGGTCTTGGGCAGCTCCCCTCCCTCTCTGGTCTTCAGCACATCCTCCAGGACCGTGGCAGTGATCCAGCAGAAGACTGGGATGTGGCACATGATGTGGAGGCTTCGGGTTGTCTTGATGTGGGAGATGATTCTGTCGGCCTGCTCCTCATCCCTGATCCTCTTCCTGAAGTACTCCTCCTTCTGTGGGTCATTGAACCCTCTGACCTCTGTCACCATGTCAACACACTCAGGAGGGATCTGATTGGCTGCTGCAGGTCTTGTGGTGATCCAGAGGAGAGCAGAAGGAAGCAGGTTCCCCCTGATGAGGTTTGTCAGCAGTACATCCACTGAGGTGGACTCTGTGACATCAGTCAGGACCTCATTGTTGTGGAAGTCCAGAGGAAGTCGACACTCATCCAGACCGTCAAAGATGAACAAGACCTGGACCTCAGACCTGCAGATGTCTGCTTCTTTGGTTTCACTGAAGAAGAGATGAACAAGCTCCACCAAGCTGAAGTTCTTGTCTTTCAGCAGATTCAGCTCTCTGAAGGTGAATGGAAGTGTGAAGTGTATGTCCTGGTTGGCTTTGCCTTCAGCCCAGTCCAGGGTGAACTTCTGTGTTAGGACTGTTTTCCCAATGCCAGCCACTCCCTTTGTCATCACCGTCCTGATTGGTTTGTCTCCTTCATGTGGACCTTTAAATATGTCCTCTAGTCTGATGGTTCTCTCTGGTAGGTCTGCTCTCCTGGATGTTAATTCAATCTGTCTGACCTCATGTTCATCATTGACTCCTCCAGTCTCTCCCTCTGTGATGAAGAGCTCTGTGAAGATCTGATTCAGAGGGGTTGGGCTTCCTGCTTTAGCAACCCCCTCAAACACACACTGGAACTTCTCCTTCAGGTTGGACTTCAGATTACGCTGACAGATTTGAGCAGTTCCTCCTGGAAAGATTAATTAAATGAACAAACCATGCAGATGATAGGATCATTTTTTAAAGGATAAGTTCGTTTTTTTGACACCTGGACCTTATTTTTAGGATTAAATATGCTCGTAGACTCACCCTGACAGTTTTGGCGGAGCTCGGAGCCGTTTTCGAGCAATTTAGATCCATCCAACGACGTTTTTTCTCATGCCATAGTAGCAGACAGGGCCAGAAATCGTATTTTGGGGGGCATCAATACGTGTTTCCTCTGGTCCCAAGTCCCACTCTGAGCAGCAAAGGCACTCCTACCCTGCCATGTAGCCGCGTAGCCTAGCAACAACAGCGGCTGTACTCAGCTGCGTTCTTGTCTATGACGTCACCAAAAGTTACCCATCCTTGTAAAGCCCCGGATGACCATGACAACAAAGTTGAGCTGACATGGTGATAACACTGGCCATTCATTTATAAAATGTAGCTGAAATGAGCGAGTTTCGCAGCAGATAATGTCTAATTTAGGGGCTTCGATTTCTGGCCCCGTCTGCTACTTTGGCATGAGAAAAAATGATGTTGGATAGATCTAAATTGCTCTAAAAAGGGCTCCGAGCTCCGCCAAAATTGTCTGGGTGAGTCTACGAGCGTATTTAATCCTAAAAATAAGGTCCAGGTGTCAAAAAACCGAACTTATCCTTTAAATATGCAAACACATTTGACTCCAAGCTTCTGGAATGAATGACTATCACATTTATCCAGTAGATGAAGTCTTCAGAACATTTCTCTTACTGCTCTCCAGACACTTGGCCAGCTCTCCCTGGTTCATCATCTTCAGGAAGTCCACCATCATCTTAAAGAGGGCATCTTTGCTGCTCCTTCGACTTTCATCCTCACCATCCAACCTCTCGTCTTCTCTCTGACTCCCAGGGTCTTCTGGGTAATTCAGAGTTAAACCCTCCTGGATCTTCTTCAGCTCAGTCTTCACAAAAGTGACAGTCTTCTCCAGTAGCAGGAACAGTACATTTAATCAAAGACACAATCAAAATAAAGTCATGGAAACATGTAATGGTCAGGTGATCAATGAAATCCAGACCAGAGACTGACCAGTTCTCAAAATGACTTCCAGTTTAGTCCCAGTGTTCTGATATACTTCTGATAATCTTCATTGATCTTTCAGAGGATTCTCCTCACTGTCAAACTGTCTCTTTACATTTATGTTCATATTTTTATTGTGAATAATGGACATTTTTTGTGCTTTGTACATAGTCCCACTTCGACTGATTTGTATGATTTCATAATGATCATCATAATTGTTTCTTAAAGATTCTGTGCCTGCTCATGTTTCTTTTTTCTGTTTCTACTTCAATCTTCTTATTTGTCTGAGTATCTTGATATTCCTCCTGCTTTACTGTGAACAGGAGCAGCTGAAACAACCAAATTTCTCCTTGACATAAATAAAGTGTTTCTGATTCTGATGAGAGGAATCAATGTTGAAGTAGTTTTTGATAAAACACAGACCTCAGATATGGAGTCCAGGTCTGCTTGGTGCTGCTGGGGGGGCTGTTGACTGGTGGTCTTTGAGCTCTGCTCCTCGGCGCTGTAGAGGAATATCAAAGAATTAGCTCCCACTACCTCAGTCCACAGAGATAAACACAAGTTAAACACCTTCTGAGTTGAATCAAATCAGTGGTTCTGATGTTTCCTCTGACATTAAAGCTTGAGTAGGAGACACTGGAGAGCAGCACAGAGCCGACTGGAACCAACTACATGCATACATCTATATATCTATATATATATATCTCTCTATATATATCTATATCTATATCTATCTATCTATCTATCTATATATGTGTATATATATATATATATATATGTATATACTATTGCCAAAACTACTAGTAGCTTAGTGTCCCAACATCTACAAATGGCAGTAGCTATCACTAGAGATTGAGGAGATGCAGCACGTTAATGCTACGGCAAGGGGGACCCAGGACGATAGGTCAGATGGAGGAGTTAACATTGACTCCCCTCTTTAGATTGGGTACCAAGGCCCAGAGATGAGGGAAGAGCTAACTGACCTGAGAGATAAGATCATGGCTAAGATGAGCACCTGTCAACCCTGACACGACTAGAGAGGATTAGTGTAGTACCTCCAGAGATCCTAGCCAATGTAAATGCAGTGATAGAAACATCTCATTCATTCATTCAATTCATTCATTCAAGAGTGATCCTCGAGATGCTTGGACACCAGATGGGTAACATGAAGGAGAACAAAGGGCAGTGCCCTCAATGGAGGAGAAGGTTGGAGGCTAAAGTCAAGGTGACGCAGAGAGAGGTCAGCCAATTGTCACAACTCCAGAATGCTGCAACCAGGAAAGACATACCCAAGAGGTACAGGCAGATGCCCATACCTGAGGCCTTGGAAACTGCTAAACAAAGACTCCAAGCCTTGGCCACCCGACTGAAGAGGTACACAAGAGAGACAGAGGCCAAGCGAATAAACCGGCTGTTCTCCACTGAACCAGCCAAAGTGTACTCTCAGTGGCAAGGGAATAACTCACGAGGTAACCCACCAAGGCTGGAGACTGAACAATACTGGAAAGGCATATGGGAGAAAGATGCACAGTGGCTAATCAATCTAAGAGCAGACCATACCTATCTCCCTATCTCCCTGAACAAGATGCTGTGACCATCACAGTAGCAGACATCCAAGAAAAAGTCTCAGGTATGAAGAACTGGACAGCACCAGGCCTGGATATGATCCATACATACTGGCTAAAGAAGCTGACCTCACTCCATGAGCGCCTGGCAGTACAAATGAACCAACTGCTGAGAGATGGGACCCACCCTGAATGGCTGTCCAAAGGCTGTACAGTCCTGATCCAGAAAGATCCCCAGAGGGGAACAGTCCCATCCAACTATCAGCCAATCACCTGCCTCTCCACAACATGGAAACTCCTGTCAGGCATCATCGCGGCCAAGATAAGTGGGCACATGGATCAATACATGACAGAGACACAGAAAGGCATTGGTTAAAATTCCAGAGGAGCAAAACACCAGCTGCTGGTAGACACAACAGTCGCTCGAGACTGCAGAACCAGACAGACCAACCTGTGCACTGCCTGGATTGATTACAGGAAAGCCTATGACTCGATGCCACACACATGGATCCTGGAATGCCTGAAGCTGTACAAGGTCAACAAGACTCTAAGGGCTCTAGTTTCGTGGACCAGGTGCAGGCGCGGCGCACCTGCCCTGGGCCGTGCCTGCACCACGCCAACAGGGTGTGTCCACGGGCCTCACTTATAAAGCTTGCTTGCGCACAAAACGGGGCTTGAAAGTGGCTTAAGTCACTTCCCACGCAAAGGTTGTGATTTATAAAAATAAACTTGGCGGGACAATGTGCGCACCTGTATGTAATATTCATATTACATACTTCATCTTCAAATTATATAGAGTGGTGGAAATCACTGATTAATTAGTATTAGTTGTGACAAGGGGCGTAACAAACAGTCTAACTGCTGAGTAAGCATATAAATAGTGCAGTGACACTTGTGTGTAATGCTGCACAATGGATGCTCTGGCACTGCTAGAAGATCACACAGAATGTGGATCAGGATGGAGAGAGTCTTTAGGGACCATGAAGATTTCCTGGCCCATGATGATGACTGGATAATAAGCTGATTTAGATCCCTCAGAGCAGTGCTCTTGGATCTCTGCGCTGAACCAGTCCCAGTGTTAAACTAAACCACACGCTGGAGCCACATTATCCCGGTGTGTAATCAGGCGCAGACCACATGGGGTTTCTGGCAACCGGCTCCTTCCACTGGGAATTAGCTGACAGGTATGTGTTTGATATGATGAACAATATATAATGTTAGATTGTCTGTCTAAAGCCCATTTGGGTATGTTATAATAAAGTTAAATTCTGTCCTTATGTCTGGGATATTGCAGCCATCCCTCAGTCGTGTTGGATGGCATTAAAAACATGACCAGTCGATACATCAGGGCTCCTTACACTGTGGGTGAACAGGCCAACATTAAAACAGGCAATCTGCAGCAATGTGCGGTTTCCCAAATGTGATCGGCGCAAATGACAGTCTGCACTCATGTTGCTATAAGATCTCCGAGTGAAAATGAAAAATGTGCATACAATCAGTGTAGAAATTATTTGCTCCTCAAACATGGTTTTGACAAATGTAGTGGCACGGTGGCCTGGGTCAACACATGATTCATTCATCCTGACGCACAGCTTCTTCGTCTTCTTTGGTTTTGGCAGACTATACACATCCAAGGCGTATCGCTGCCCCCTCTGACGCACAGCCATGTTGGGAAAAGACTGCAGGCAGGCAATGCAAAAACATTCATGAGGTGCCTGAATGAAATGATCAGCTCTTGAATGAAAATAATGGCAACAGTAAAATACTTGAAATGATGGTTAGTGAGTGTATGTCTATAGTAAATGAACTGTTGGATACTGAAACTTTGGAAAACAATTTGGAAAAATTTTGGATTGGATCAATTAATGATCAGAACACCTTTTTAAGTCTAAGACACATCAAACCTCCCTTTAAACACAGAATGATTGGACGTTTGACTACTTGGTTGAAGACAATTCTCGTGCTGTTTCTCCGAGGTTAGGGAAGGTCCAGGCCACAGGTGGATCACAGTTGGATCAGAGTTTGATCAGAGTTGGATCAAGTTGGTTCAGACTGGAAAGCCGAACAGCGGATCTGGAAGTCCGTCCCTCACACCAGCGCCCCGTGGATCCCTCTCGACAGCTCTCTCTGGAGAATCTTCTGGCAAACGCAGGCTGGAAGATGGTTGAGTCTCCAAGCTCTCAAAGTGTTGTTAAACAAAAATATTAATGACGGATATTGATTGGCGCAAGTCTCTTAAAACACCATCGCTGACCAGAACAACAATGTCTTGCAGAAAAACTGTGCAAAACCAAAAAAAAGGAAAAATTCAATAATAATAATATGCAGGCTTTTGTTGCAGAACTTGGAGATTAAGATCTTTAAGGAGGAATCTAAATCAAAGCCTTGTTAAAGTCGAGGATTAAAAATTGATAACTGGAAAAACGCGCAATCAACAGACAAGACAAAATGAATTACAAAAAAATGCTTACAAAAGCGAAGGCCTGAGCGACACACAGAGATAGACAAAAACGATGATACTGTAAGACAAAGAAGCGGACAAAGCAAGAGTGATGAAGAGTTGGCACGAGTTTTTAAGCATCTTCTGATGGGCGTGAAGACGATGATGTCACTGACAACTTTCATCATCTTCTTGCAGATATTGCAGGCTTAATAACTAAATTTAAATATAATGAACAAATTACTCATATCACTCAACTCATCATAAGTATCAGGTCTTAGAAAACACACTATCAAATAATAAGAGGATGATATCAGACAATTTTATCTCATTACTGAAAGTACACAGTAACAATGACACATCTATCATAATATTTGAGGTGGATTACCGCTATAATGTTATGTGCAAATGTTGATAAATGAATATTATGCTGTTAGACATTACTAGAACACACTGTAACACATAATGATTACATTGTAGTTAAGTCTTTCTATCGTCAGGCATATGTTAGATATTAGACCTGTCATTGTTCCATACCAAAAGAATGTCACTGGGGTGAGTTGTTGGTCTTTCACAGATTTCAGAATAAATCTGCCAATTTATTAACTCTGCTTCTGGAGGTCATAGAGAGACTGTTAAAAGAACCTAGGGATGTACATTACACAGTGATTTCAAATCAAACACACAGTTTATGATTTCAAACATTGATACCAGTCCTTTATGATGTTTCCTATCTGGGATTGTCATGGTTGCTTTGGAATTCAAGGAAAAGTCCATATGTCCTGTGAGAATAGAGTGGAGGAGTTTACATCCTGCAGCTGCAAATGGGCAGTTCGCAGTTCACAGAGATAAGGGGATTAGAAAAATTGTTTGACTCCTTAGGTGTGACGGGTCAACTCTGTATTCCAAAAGGGAGGACAGTTGGGCAGTCGGTGGGAGAGTGAGACTTCTTGGCGCCTTACACAGTATCAGCGAATCAGACGTTAGTTGGCTCTCCAAGGCGCGAAATACTTAAATCAAGAGGGGGTCTAGTCATGGGGAGTGCATATAGTGATCCAT